>JAQGCA010004055.1:0-10856 GCA_034698945.1 Protaphorura quadriocellata
ATATCGCTAATTTGATATCGTGTCGGCTCCTACTACTACGGGTATATCCCTCCCACGCTAGCGTGGTCGGGTTGCTATTATTTATAATCTGATAATTAATAGATTGTGGAATTTGTATTTATTTGTGTAACATCCAGGTACTTAGCGATGATTGTTCAATACAAGTGTTGTCCATGTTTGTGGTTCAATCTAAGCAATAAAAGGACACATTCATATGAGTAATTTCGACAACTGTTATTAATTTAATTCGGAATGTTAAGAATAAATTGTAGAGAGTAGACAGATCATTTCTACAAGTCATGAGAAGTCATTAGTTTCAAGGGACGACCAAGGCAAGGAGAGAATAAGACTTACCCAATGTTCATTCCTGGTATACTTGTCAAATCAAATTATTTTTCAAGTTGATTGAAACGTGAAGGAATGAATTCGTCCACGAATTTTGCATGAGGAATGGAATGTCCAAGTGTGGAGACCCATGTCCTTCACCAGTACATCCATGCAATCTTTCGAAATCTGTTCCAAACAGAAAATAAAGTTAAATTAAAATGTCCCCTATCGGTAGGTAATCTTCCAATGAAAAGATTCTCCTTGAAGTAACCGGCGTCCGGCGTGCACTGTCAGTCCGAGAGATTCTACCCTTGGTGGCATTTGTCTTTTGTTTGTTTGTTTTGTCCTACCCTGTCTTATTGGATATCCACTATTAGAATATAATATTTAGAATAACAATTCAAACAACTCAGAGCCGACCAAGGATAGTGAAGTACAATCAAGCTATGTTGACTGTGCTAATTATGTCATCCTCGGATTTTACATACCTCACAATCGTGTACGGAGAGATGTCGAAGATTCTGGAGTGAATAGAATCCAAGGTAGCCAGTCACGTCAGTCAAATGATTAGCTTTTTGAACTCTAGAGTTCTTTGTAGTCAAGTTGATCTCCAAGGACCTCAGGTCTGGGATTAAATCAAAACAAATCAAAATATTAAATTAAATATTTTATTTATTCTTGGGTTTGTTATTTCTTTTATTCAAGTGTCAAGCAGATGAGCAGAAGAAGTCCAAATATGTTATCGTCTAAAAAATGAAGTCTTCTTAAAGATACATTGACTGTACATCGGACAGACACTTCGTTGCGTCGCGTAGCGATTTAGAGTTTGTAGTACAAATTGAATAAAAAAAATAAATTTTACAATAAATGTCCGGAATGGAAAATAGAGACGAGTTCAGCCAACATATTATTATGTACATGTGCAACGTTTTCTACCGCATGATTGAAGTTTTGACCGGGTTTGATCATAAAAAATACAAACAACAGAACGTTTCTACTTACTTGTTAGATTCCGGATTGAAGGAACTTGGTCGTGTTTATTTGTCTCCAACAAAATATGTTCTCTCCGAATTTCCATCCTCTGTTGTTGAAGTGAATCCACGAATGTCTTCATGTCCTTCGTCTTGATTTCTTCCACAGGAAATCCAGTGACCAAAGAATCCAAATTCTCCGTCGATTCTAAGATCCCGGAAATGGATAAATCTTCTAATTGAGGCATGTGAGTCCAAATTCCATTGATAACCTCCACACCATCAACCTTTGTAATCTTGCACTTGAACACTTTCAAAGAGGGGAAGACGGTGAAAATTCGGCTGAGATTTTCCATTCCCATTGGATTCCAAAGAGTTAATGATTTCATGTTCAGGCATGGGCTGCCTTCGTCTCCGATTAAGAGACCGAATTGGTTGTTGGAGTCAGCAAGTAAGACCAGATTTAATTTTTCAAGAGATGGAAAAATTTCGTTGAAATTATGACGGTTTGGGCTCGAGATGCTCCTCGTAAAGATTCTCAACTTTAACTCCTTTAGCTTCGGCATTGGTTGGAAACTCATGAAAGTTAAATGATCAGGGACGAAGCAGGTCACGGTGAGGGAAATCAAAGTATTTCGAGAAAGTGCAATTAGTTCAAACCAATCTACAATGACTCGTCCAAACAAATCGAATCCCAGGTCAAGATGCTCCAATTGAAATCCTTTCAGCAAATCAAAATTCTCTGGAGTTTCGAAATGACGGAATCTGAAGGTATTAATGGACTTCATTCTTCCGAACTTTGCAATTGTTTCCAAAACCTTCAATCCCAATTTAGGCGAGAATGCATTCAAATCTAGAGTTGAAATGTTTTCAGCTACTTCAAACAATTCCTCGTA
This sequence comes from Protaphorura quadriocellata, assembly GCA_034698945.1. NCBI lineage: Eukaryota > Metazoa > Arthropoda > Collembola > Poduromorpha > Onychiuridae > Protaphorura > Protaphorura quadriocellata. The sequence continues at coordinate 2,195 of JAQGCA010004055.1, forward strand.
GAATGTCGGACATCCCTTTATAAATTCTGCCGGCTTTGATCGAATCTTTGGTTCCATGTTCACTGATTTTAGAAATGACAACTTCGGTTTTATGTCTTCGGGAAACAATTTGACAACTTTGCCCTTGCGATTCTTGGATTTCATGACATCTGGCAGGACAAGATTTGCCAACTTTGGGGTTGATCTCAGCAGCTGAGCAATGTCTTCAATCATATGCACATCATCGTTGAAAATAATTGACGTCGCTGTTTTCCCACAGAGTTGGAGAAATTGTTGACCGGCGCCTTTCGATGTATGAAATGGTCCAAGTTGGTATCTTGTAAACGGAATCTCCAGAGTGTTTGCGCTAATCAATTGTACAAAAGATTCAACTCCTTTCATCTCCGGCGATTCACGAGTGGTGTTTGTTCCCGAAATTATCACTGAAAAGTAGCAACGAAAAAATGGTAGACTCGCTTTGTTCCACTTCTTGGAAACCAATCGACATGACTTCAAATCCTTAACTCGTACATATCCAAACAGTGTTCCCAGCACCTGTGGTTTAGAACAAAAATTTGAACATTAATATAAATCAAGTTCTAGTGCCACGTTCACGAAATTTTACTTATTTGAAAGAAGCATTAAATTCCTACCACATCGTTCATCAATGGATTATCGTTCCGATCCAAGCAGGGTACGACACCGCTTTTCTTTCGTTTACGCCCACCGCCCTCTTGAAGCTAAAATGGTTAATTTAATTTAATTAATGGACCGAATCGTCATCGTCCGATTTACTCGTTTGGGGAATTATCTTGCTTCTGATTTGAAAATCTGTAATATGAGTCATGTAACGGCCTGGGTTCAATGAATGAATAATTACTAGCTGTTTTTTGAGTAGAGGATGACTTGTCCTTCAAATCCTACAAAACGAGTGTTTATTTCCGGCACAAAATGTAAACACTTAATTATTGAGTACCTAATTTCAATCTTTAATTGATTGTTTTGTCCATATTATCGACTTTATGCTAGAAAATGTAGAAAATTATCAGGAATAATTGTCATTGAAATTAATTGAATGAGCGAATTTAAGTTTTAATTATCTATCATTACAGAAATATTTTTTACGATGTACCTTTCACACAGTATTGAAGTCTAGTACTAATTAAATATGCTAATGTGGAATAAGGAATTGAATATTAGTTTACGTAAAACTGTGTTAAATGGCAATGTTGCGACCTGACCGAATATTTTAGACACACTGGATCCTGATTTGTTTTTCACTAAATCACTCAAATCAAATCAAAAGGGAAACTCGACTTCCGAAATTATTTTGCACGGTGGAATTTATGCTTTACGCACAATATGTGGTTGAAACTCACGTTGGCATAAATTTAAAAATTAAACAATTATTGCAATATTTTTGCACAGACAGAAACTAATCAGATTCGAATTTGTATAAAAATGGAACTAGACAGAAATTGTGTTCCTTACAGACAATCGTTGAGCAGTTCCACTGACCATCGCCCTCGTCACTGCTGGCATCTTGTGTTGTACTTGGAAAATACACTGATCAATTTAACAGTGATTTTTAACTTTGAAATATTTTCAAAATTGTTACTCAGAATTCCGTCCACATTTCTCCTACTGGCACATATCAAATCTCGCGCTGTCTCTTTGGAACAGAAGTCAGCTGGGCACGTGGAACAAGCGCCCCAAATAGACTTTCGGATATTTACTCATCCATTAAGCAAAAAAAAAACAGACCATGCATTTGGGACTTTTCTTATGGGATATAACATTAAAAAATTGAGAGAACAAAGACCCTTCTTTGGTAAGAAAAATTCAAATTTTCAAAATTTCCTTAAAATTCAAAATTTGAATTTCCCGGTCTAAAATTTTGCACAACACCAACACCATCATTTTGGATGGTCTTCAAAGTAGCATAGTCCTCGACACTCAACTCGACCAACACTTGGTGGACCTTCCTTGTTAGTTAATTGAACCAGACTAACTCATATGTTCAATTAAATGTCTGCCGATTAAACGATCTGGTCAACTCAGCCTGAGTTGACCTGTTCTACTATTCCTATTGGTGACCTACACCCGCATTTATGTCCAAATAAGTAATCCAACCCTTCAAACAAAACATTTAATTCATACTGAAATTAAAAATATTACATTTTCAAAGTATTAAACAAGTAGTTTCTTTTAATTTTTCACATTATACTATACTTTCTCAAAACACAATTCTCATGTAATTTTTCAACCTAATTCTCCGAATTTTTCATACAATTCTTCTAATTAGATATTACCGACCGACTCAAGTACTTAATTGGTACTTAATTACCAACTTAACTTATGGGAAGTTGTGTTACGTTGAACAAATAAATATTGATAGTAACACAAGAATTTTAATAAAAATCATTTGTAGTAGAAAGCGTGATAGACAGATGTTGACGCGATCAAGACTCAATTAAACCACTCTTAAAAATAAAAATATGAAATATTACCCGCCTAAACTACATATTTTTAGAAAACTACAACCAGAATTTCCCTCAAGCTTTTCCTTATTTTAAGTTTTTTTTTTAACTTTCTCTACTTTTTTACACAGTAAATCAATTACCATGCTCCTTGAGTTGTTTTTCATAAGAGCGTTCAAATAATTGGTTTTATTTCCTGCTTTATCAAAACAAAAACCATGGAATGTTTCAAAGATGAAAGAAATACTAAGTCCAACTCTATCTAATATCTTTGATATTATTTTCGGTGTGAAGAGTTCCCTCACGACTAATAAGTGATTCAAATAATGTTCATTAAAGCAACATTTATGAAAACTCCTTAAAATAAATGCGGCATTATTTCCCGTCATAGTTAATATACTGGATACATCACTCATCGTAAAACCTGCTTTTTGGAAATCCTCTAAAACCTGTGTCGTCCTTCCTGTCTCATCAAAACAAACATCATGAAAATTTTTAAAAGCTGTACAAATATTAGCTCTTGCTCCATGCAATATATTACATAAATTCCTCACCGAAAAGCTTTCTTCGTCATTTAAGAAATGATTCAAATATTCCTTTGTTTCTTTTATAAAACAAAAATCATGAAATTCTTGTAAACTATCCACAGTTCCACTCAATATATTGCATAAATCACCTGGTCTGAAGCCTGCATTACAGAAATTATTTAAAAGTTCTCCTTCATAATCAAAACAAAGACTATGAAATTTATTCAAAATAGAAGAAGCACGAGGTCCTGCTCCACATAACATAGAAGATAAATTACTTGGCTCGAAACCTGCATTATAAAAATCATTTAAAAGTTTCGTTCTTTTCCCTTTGTCACTAAAGAAAAGACCGTGTAATTTTTCAAAAGCATCTTTAGCTTTAGCTCCTGATCCACTTAATATGCTAGATAAGTTAAGTATCGTAAAACTTTGTTTCCCATTTCTTTTCTTAATGAAATGCTTCAAATGCCGTTTTTCGTTTCCTTCTTCATCAAACCAAAGAGAACACAAATCTTTGAAGGCTTTCACAGCCTTGGATCCTGCTCCATTCAAAATACTGGACATTCGAGCTAAACTTACTCCATTGACTTCTAGGGTGTCTAGACATTTGGTTTTCTTTCCGTCTTCATCAAACCAAAGGTCATATAAATCTTTAAAAGCTTTTGCGGCATTAGACCTTGCTCCCTTTAAAATACAGGACACATTAGCTAGACTAATCCCTTCTTTTTCTAGAGTCTTTAAATATTTTGTTTTCTTTCCTTGTTCATCAAACCAAAGGTCATATAAATCTTTGAAAGATAATGCGGCATTAGTTCCTCCTCGACTTAAAATACAGGACATTCGAGCTAAACCAACTCCATTGACTTTCAGGGTGTCTAAATATCCTGTCTTCTTTCCTTGTTCATCAAACCAAAGGTCATATAAGTCTTTAAAAGCTACTGCGGCATTAGATCCTGCTCCGCTTAAAATACTAGTCATCCTAGATAGACTTATCTCTTCTTTTTCTAGAGATTTTAAATATTTTGTTTTCTGTCCTTGCTCATGAAACCAAAGGTCATACAACTCCTTAAATGCTTTTGTAGCATTCCCTCTTGCCTTGCTTAAAATACTGGACATATTAGACAGTTTTAGTCCTTCTTTTTCTAAAGTTTTTAAATATTCTGTTTTCTTTCCACGTTCATCAAACCAAAGGTCATATAAGTCTTTAAAAGCTTTAGAAGCCTTAGCTCCTGCTCCATTCAAAATGCTGGACATATTAGATAAATTTACCCCTTCTCCTTTCAGAACTTTTAGACAATTTTTTCCTTTTTCTGTAATTAAAAAACCTGAAAACTGATTGAATTTAGGCGTTCCTTCCCTGCCAGCTACACTTCTAGCAAATTTAATTTCTTCATTGGACAAATCCTTTTCCTGTTTAGGCGAATCTTGATTACTAGTAACATTTTCGTCCATCCGCTGTCTCTTTGATTCTATACTAACTTCGTCTGTAACAGAACGCCTCCGTTTTCTACTAGATTTACTATTTCTTCTTCTAACTTTGCCCAAATCTCCCGGACCAACTTTGATATTTTGACTCGACCAATACACGTGCAAACTATTTTTGGAATACGTTCCGTCACCAGAAAGACTTACAATTCCATCCCTGACCAATTCATTCAATGCGTTCAAACAATTAGTCTTCACGTTAAATGCTTCTTGTACGGTCCTGCAAATTAAATATTGATGACGTCAAATGTCACAAAATAATAATAAGCTTTGACAAATAACGACTGAGTTGACTACCGATTGATGAGTTCATAAGAGGCGCTGTGATACGTCATCGGATCATCTAAGAGAAATTCCAGCGCCCCGATTATCATGAGACGAAAGTCGGGAATCCGTTCATCTTCCTGAAACACAGAATTGTTTCAATAGTCCATCAATTCTTTAGAGTCAATTTTGCCACTGTAAAAACTGCCATCCGGAGAATGGTGAACTCAGTTTCGTTCTACTTAACTAGCGGTTTGCTCTGCAATTTAAGCTAAACAATTCCGGTAACTTTAAATACATTTTCAAACTGTCTTTGAAAGACAAATTACGTTTTGAAATTACATTAATCCACACCTAAAACGATAAAGATTTAACACCCTATCTGGATTGAATGCAATGCAAGGATTCAATACCTCAATGTTGTTTTCCTTTTCCCCATGGATAAATTGGAAATGTTTTCTGAGTTTCTTCTTTCGACTGAATCCACCATTACAAACACGACACTTGAAGAGTTTTTCTTCCGCACTCTTAGAATGATTGACTAGATGGCTATACTTGATATTGATATGATTTGGCTATATTGACAGAAGAAAATCGTAACGTTTTTGGTTACAAAAAATGCGGTGGGATTGGCCATTTGAGTTTGAGTTAAGTGGAAAGGTTTAAGGGTGAGCAACATTAAAAAAAATAAACTGGAGTTTACTGGTTTGGCATGGCTTGGGTTGAGGACATCCTTGGCTGCCAGTGGTAATTTGAATGTCCCATTGGGTCCAGACCCCTTCATTTGAACTAATTCTCCATTAGCCAAGGCCTTTGTGATTGCCTTCCGGATGGAATGTCCTTTTTTCTCAACGTCAACTTTGTGGATCTCCGTCATGTATTTCTTGATTATTTTGAGTGATACTCTCCCCTTTCCGTTGAGTTCTGCAACAGCTTCCATGACCATGACACGTGTCTTAGGATGGGCCACGGGTTTCTTGGTATTTAATGTTTGTTGTTTGCTCAATGCGGTCCCAGTACATGAAATCACGTCTTCCTCCATCTAGATTTGGTTATCTAAAATATAATATACAGTATATGAAAACGTATACCAGAAAAAAACGTCCCTGGAGGTCACAAATATAGAAATATAACGACTTGATTCATTTTTGATGTTTATGTTGTGTGTGTGAGCTATGGAATTGATTACTTAAATAAAATTACATCCAATCCAAACTACTAGAGAAGGTCTGTTGCAAATGAATAAAAGAAAACAAAATATTAAAACGTGCAAAATACGTATTTCAGGAATACCAGCATGACTTAAAACATAAAAAGTGTGACAAAAACACATTGAAAATTCAGATTATATTCAGTTGATTTTTAAGGAGCATTGCATTGCATGACGAATGAAAATATGTAGAGAAAAATCCGTGGATGCCATGTGGATGTTTCTTTTTCACATTAGATTCATATTTTTTCTATCCACGAATGACGAATATGCGGTACATCCGTGCGGATACTACCGAGAGTGTCTAGAATATAAGACAGACTGTCAAAGAAAAATCATAGGACTGTCGGACTGTGCCTAATGTCCACGCAATTTCTCTAATTTTGTTCTTAATTTGTCCAATGAAGAAAATAGTAAAGTAGAGTAAAATAAAATAATAACTGAACAACTCACCTCCACTCCAGAATTCATTAGAGTCGGTTCTCCAACTCGATAGTGAAAAACCTCTGAAATATTTTACTTGTTCCTTTTTTCGGATAATTGAATTGAAAATTCGGAGAATCACAATCACCGAATTGTAAGATTTTGATTTCGGTATTTACTCTTTTCTGCACACCCCACGTGTGCCGGCTTCCCGCAATTAATCACCTTTTTTCGCCGCATCTTTCTTTTTTTATGAGAAGTGTGCAGAGAGAAGAGATGGGAAAGTATATCCTTGGTCTTTGAAAAGTGTGAGACAATTCTGCAATGGTTTTATTTTTACAGGGTGGGTCATAATACGAATTCCTCCAGTCTAAGGGGTGTAATCGTACTCCATAGTGTAGATATGAATTCTCATCATACTTTGAATCTGGGAACCGTAACGAGTTACGGCAGAGGGATGATGATAAGTGATGGTCTAAGGTCTATCCTGAACGGTAATCTATTTTTTTTCATACAGCTTTCCAAATCTTGCTCTGAGCAGTTGGTCACGGACATGAGACTCGATTCAAGGAAATTCCAAGGTCCAGGGAATTGGGACATTATTCCTCCGACATGGAATTCGGACAATGATTTTGACTGGGACAAATTCCGCAGTTCAAAATTCTCACTTAATGAGACAATTGGGACACGATAAAAATTTCTGGTCCTCGATATACACAAACATAAATATGATATTAAATAAAAATGTAGTTTATTAACTACTTAGAATAAAAGTGAATTCCGATGGGCCTAACTGTTACTATGATGATACTAAATATAACCTATTATTGAAAATATTAGCAAATTTATTTGTTCGCATCGCATAGGAGTTAGAGAAAATATTATTTGAAACGAACTGCTAATTAATGGGGCACGGTATATCTTTTACTAAGTAAAGTAGCATTTTGGTACTTGGCGTTGCTCGTTCACTAGAAGTGAGTGAAAATCGTTCATGTTTGTGGGTTAAATCTAAGTAATAAAAGAGCTAATGCATTCTCATTAATAATTTAAACGTCTTTTATTATTATAAATCTGAATGTTAAGAATAATTTAGAGAGTAGATCTTTTCTATAAGTAGATGTTCTCACAAATCATGAAGGAGACATCATTTGTAATGAACGTTAAAGAACACAGTAATACTCTCACCGAATCGGAATAGTGTATTTAGTTGTAGTATGAGAAAATGCTTAATTTCGATTCAAACTTGAGGGAATGATTCAGGAGGAATGGAATGTCCAAGTGTGGAGACCCAAGTCCTTCACCAACACATCCATGCAATCCTTTGAAATCTGTTCCAAACCAAGAAGGAAATAAATAAAGTAATAATAAGTAATTGATTTTAAACTAAAAGTGAACATTCAATGGGTTTTGTCAATGCCTTTTGGAATGAGATATAGACGCGTACCCGTAGTAGTAGGTAATATTTCAGAAGAGAAACTTATCTTTATAGTAACCAGCGTACACTGTCATTCCCATGGATTCTTTATTATAAAACTGACCTAAGAACTAGTCTTAGTTTTTATAATATTTGCGTTTAATTACCTCACAATGGAGTGCGGAAAGATGTCGAAGATTCTTGAGTGAATGGAAACCAAGGTAGGCAGAGACGTCAGTCAAATGCCTAGCCTTTCGACCTCCAGATTCCATTGTAGTCAAGTCGAGCTCCAAAGATCTCAGATCTAAGATTAAATCAAAACAAATTAAAATCTCTCATAATTCAGACAAGCTTTATTATATAGAAGTTATATTAAAAAAGTATATGAAAAGATGGAAAAAGGGTATTTATCACGGGATTGGAATTTTGGCTTAAAACTAACGAATGAATTGTTCTATGTACTTGTCAGGTTCCTAATGGAAGGAAGTTGGCCATGTTTATTAGTCATCAATAAAATTCGCTCTCTCCGAATTTCCATGTTCTGTTGTTGAAGGGAATCCAAGAATTCCTTCATGTCCATCCTCTTGAATTCTTCCACAGGAATCCCAGTGACCAAGGAATCCAAATTCACCGTCGATTCTAAGGTCGCAGAAATGGATAAATCTTCCAATTGAGTCATGTGCGTCCAAATTCCATTGATGATCTCCACCCCGACTATCTCTCTAATCTTGCACTTGAACACTTTCAAAGATGGGAAGATAGTGCGAATTCGGTTGAAGGTGTCCATTTCCATTGACCTCTGACGAATAATTAATGATTTCATGTGCGGACATGGTCTGCTTTCGTCTCCGATTAAGAAATTCAATTCGTTGCCGGTTGA
>JAQGCA010004056.1:0-10854 GCA_034698945.1 Protaphorura quadriocellata
ACGGACAGTGAGGCACGTGGTGGTCTAGTCATATCAAATTATTCATTTGTTTAACAACCATGGGTCAAGTGAAATCCCAGTACAGGATGTATCATAATCGATTGACATTAATATTTAGAATGTCTTACTCTGCACCCTGTGAAGAAATATAACGTGGTACGAGTGTGGATGGGATTGAAAATCCAATTCCATTCGTTCCACGGTCATTTTTAACTTGGGTCACATAATGGATGACAACTGTGACCTCCCGTCCAGCCTTCAACACTCCAACTCTTACCTGAAAATAATTCACTATATTTAGAAAAAAATTATAATTAAAATTGAAATTCCGGTAATTACCTTGAATGTATTGGGTCGATTTGGTTCTTGCGGAAATGCCGTTTCCCTCTGCCCAATGGCTCTGTCGTATGCTGCCAATGCATCCTCTTTACTTTTTATAACTCCCTAAATATATACAGGGTGTGTCAAACGGAAATAAAATTGCGACAAAATTTGGTATTTTAATTTACGGGTGAACGTACTTTTATAATCCGTCGTTCCAATTCTGCATGGAAATGTGTCACACCTCCATTTGGATCAAGTGGGAAATAATACAAGACTTCCAAACTCCTATTCTCATCATTTTGGTAGACTTGGGTCAATTCCACTTTGGTGACTGCATGGACGACAGTGGCTTGGATTGAAACGGATCTGAGTGGGACTCCAATGATTTTGGGTGGGACTTTCCTCTCATTCTCATCTCCACTTCCACTGCCACTCAAATAATGGACGAGTCCACACTCAACATTCTCAAATCGACCGAAATGATTCAAAAACATTTTTTTACTCATTCAGAAGAATTAAGTCTAATAATTTTGGTTCAAATCTAATGCAGCATGTTAGTGAATGATTTGTTGATGAAAAGTTATAGGATAAGGTGTAGTGTTGTGGACCAAAGTCATGTTAGGACTGATGTGGTGAAGTGAAGTAAAGTGAAGGTGATGGGAGTCCATGTGGCAAGGTGTTTTTTCTGCATTGTTAAATATATTCAATGAATTGGTTGCTATGCAGTCCTTTTGCTTTTATCCATAACTTATAGTGCGTAGTACACACTCTTACACCAGGATTATAATGTCACGGAGTATTAAGTTTTTGCGTAGAAGGGGAGGATATGACCAAATAGCTATATGTAACGTACGCATGAATCCCTAAACGGCATTTTACTTCACGCACCTACCATTTAGCAGTTGTAGCGCCATTGAATAGGTTTCCCTTACTCCTAGGGCTACTTTCCATATACCAAGTCGGAAGCAATTCAGTTTACAAATAAATAATATATATTTTCGTGTTGAAATTTATTATTATAATGAAAAGTCATATAACTTGTAAAAATTGAGTGGTAGAAGAAAGGAAGATTATGGAGGACATGTGTTTTCCTTCACTACTACTAGGGTTACCTTCTTGATGAGAGTGGAAATTAAACGGTTGGGAGATGTACATGGGTGAATGGGATGAAAATACAGAAGAGAAGGTTGGGTGAAGAGGAAGAGTGGTTGAATGGATGGAAATGAGAAATCCTTGAGTGGATTTTTTTCATTTGATTTGGAGTTGATGTGATGAATTTACAGGTGATGTCATGTCTGTCTGTATTACAACCAATACGTTAGAGACTCTAACCTTGTTTACATCCAAGGATTCCTTCTCTCCTTGTTGTCTTCCGTATAGTCACCAGGTGAAGTGGACTGAAGAGATTATCCTTATATATTTCTTTACCTCCTCCCGTCCGATTCACATACATACGCAATGGTTTAGTATGGTGCATGGAGCTTTGTAACAATTTTAATTCGTCAGGGTGTGATTCTCTCACAATCAACTGGTTGTGAACTATGATTCCCTGAATGAGTTTTAACGGGTTAGGTCCTACTACAAGGGCTACATTCCTCATCCCAAATCAATCTTTGTGTGATTTACATTTTTGAAAATTCCATGAGACTGGAAGCGCAGTGTACATTAACATCCCAGGAGATAAATGTGGGGTCACCAAGATCATTTTGACCACATCAGGCTATTTAAAAATTGATTCCTCTTCTTTGAAGTCCGACAAGGAACACTTTTCACAACTCTACATCTCCGAACACATTGAGATTCTAAAAGATGGTTGCAATCAAAATTTGTGTCCACAAATCTAGTATTTCTTGGCAGATGTCCTAAAATTTGATCAGAATTCCGGAATAGGCTTAAAATCCCCATGAAAGTTGAGAAGTCATGGGTTAAAATGCCGAGTACATTTTCATTTCTCATTTCGCGTCAAGATGAGAGGTTCCCGTTAGATGAAGGCCAGAATGATAAATGAAAATATCAGCTGGATCGAGTAAGCCACAGGGTACGCACGAGAGTGCCTTACTTCAACCCACCAGTCCTACAATTTACAATCTGCTGCATTCATTTAATGCATATTTCGGCAAACGTTTTCTAAAACAATTGAGAGGTATGGATTATGAAGCCCTTGGAAACCCAATCCCAATAGATCACTATACTGCCTTAGATATTTCAGATTAGTCAATTCAATCTAATCGAACGACCAAGAGGTACACATAGTAGTAGTAATTGGAGTCAACTAGCGTTACGAGAGGTCAAACTGTCATCAATTCATTACACTTGGAATATTTCGCAAAAAGAATCATTGGAACCGTGAATAAGAATTTATTTCGAACGGTCAATTAAGACTTGCCTTTCATTCTCCACCATATCATAACATATATTTGAATCGGACAACTGCGAAGTTACGTTTCCCATCTGCCATCGTGCAGCAATTCTCATTCAGGTATGGTGTATTTGAAAATGTGTTTCTACTAGGGGTACCCATTTGCAGTTCAACGCGGTTGCATTGCTTTCCTATTACTAGGCGTACTCATTGGTAGTCCAACTGGGTTGCATGGGTTTCCTACTATTAGGCGTATCCACTAGTGGTCGAATTGAAATGGATTACTTTCCTTTCTTTTACTAAAAGTACCACATTTCAACAGACGACTTTTAACTTTATTCATGTCGGGGGATCCTAATTGATGTGGAATGGTGGATGGCGGGTCTAGGTAGGATCCGCACCTCGGGTCGTTCCCTTATGAGAGACAGAATTAAGATAAACCTTGACATAATGACCTTCCTTCTTCCACTCATTAAACATTATCAAGAAGACAGATTGCGTAGTCTGGACGGCCCACGATTCAGCAGAACAAAATACGCGCATGGACTCACGGATAACAGCTTTTACAGGGTGAGTCAGAAGTAGCTCACCCGATTTGACTTGATGTCATGACTGAACGGCTCATTGGAGTCCAATGTCTTCTCATTTCCACCTTCTCTGAATCTTATTGGAAAAATCGATAGAAACATGACAAGTGCTTTTGGTCAAAAACGTCCAGAACAAAAGATTATAGCTACACTTTGGATGATGAAATACTGAGACATGAACATTATGATCGGTGGTCGACTTTATCCTTCTGATTCAATAGCTTCATTTTAAGCTTAAATCGCGTCGAATTCCAAAGACTCGCTTACCCCGGCTTGAACTCAAATAGGATGGAATAATCCACTCGCCCTGTATATTATCTGCGTAATCTCCTTGCGACAAGTCATAACTGGGAAAGACGATTTAGTGCATGGATATTGAATTGGACAATCCGTACATTATTTCTGGTAGGAATTGTCAAAACAGTCAGGACAACAAGACAGGTAATGAGAATATCCGCATTCCTTTAGATGTTCTAAAACAGTAACAGCGTAACATTATTTCCTACTGTTCGTTCGATACGAAATATCCATATTGCCATCAAGCGAGATTGCTTGTAAATTATCATTCACTTGACTTCCAACCAGAATATCCTATCAAGAAATTAGTTTGCAGGATTGCCCGTCAAACGGCGTGGTCTAAATTAATTAATTCAAGTCAATTTGTTATCTAATTGAGTCTGAGGAGTAGTTCAAGATACCGTGCTGTTTCGTCGCAATATTGCAACAACTAATAGAAATCAATTTGGTGATCAGCTGAACTTTTCGGGCTATGGAATTGTAGCATTCACTAGAAAACCCGATAGCACAATTTTATTGCTAACAATGATATTTCCTTAACCCTCTGTGGCCTTCGGTGTTACATCCATCGCCACTTTAACATTTGAATCGACTCCGGGTGCAAGTTTGTGTTTCTCTAAATACTAGTTTTCATTGAAACTAAACTCTAAAATGTTTTCGTAGATTATCACCTCGAATTTTCTAGTCTTCTGAAATGGGAGCCGGAGAAGCTGTCGCGGACAAATGTCTGGTTCCAAGAAAAAGCTCCGCCACTTGTCGACTCACGAATTTCCGATCTTTTGGGAAAGTATTCACTCTTCTCAAATAGGAACAAAGCTCATCTAGAGGCTTTCAAAATTCTAAAGGACATATATTTGGGTAAATACAGAAAGACGGAAATACAGTTCCGAATTTAACATTCTCTAAATGTTTGTATTTGGCTATATGTACAGCACATGATACAATTGATGATGTCATGAAAATTGCTATCGCTCTGAGAGATCATCCACAAATAAATCCGAAAGAATGGGTACAAGCCCTCATCTCCGCCAAACTGACACGCTCCGACATGCAATTTCTGAAACTACCATCTCTCGTAGAAATCATGCCGGATGATTTCTTTCCTATGGAGATATATCATCAAGCAGAAGTGATGAAGGAAGAGTGCCTTGTGCTCGATGAATCCTTCGGGAGTGACAACGGGGCGAAGATTGCACTCTGGTATTTTCGTGAAGATCTCATGCTCAACTCCCACCATTGGTTCTGGCATATTTATTACTCAATTGGTGGGTTCCCCGAAGGAACACGTGGTGACAGGAGGGGCGAGTTATTCTATTATATGCATCATGAACTCTTGGCAAGGTAATTTCCCTCTTTACCTCGGGTTTGTGTACATTCCATACTATACAATTATGCGTACTTATGGACATACGGGATGAGTGGTAATTAGTTCGCACCGTGCAATACAATTGATGCCTGAACTATGAATTCGTAGTTTCAAGTTTAATAACATATTAATACAATTACAACAGGTATGGAGCGGAGAGAATGACGATGGGTTTTTCGAAAATTGATGCAATTCGCTATGATTACGTCACACCATTAGAGCCATACAACTCCCATCTATCTGATAGAAATTCTGGGAGAGATTGGACTGCTCGTCCTCCAAATACAAAACTGAAGGTATGTACTCGATCCACATTAGCAGATCGTAACGCAGGGAGATCAGCATTACCATTCTGTCTGCGTACTGTGTCCGACGGTCCAGTACGAAGGCACGATACTCTCGCAATTCTGATCGACTTCGAACTTGGCATGCATTACCTCGCAGATTAGAAATAGTGGGTGAAGGTTTGCAGCCTCCCATACCCCTATCCTTTGCGTTTCAAGTAGGATATTCGTACATACTTGGAGGTAATCAGGGCGGAGCCAATGAATCTGCTGTCGAATAACCATGGGATTGATCATAAGGGATATGGTTGGACATGATCGAGGGCAGAGCAAGATTCCTTGCACAGGGTAAAGCATGTGATTTATCTCTTGATAGAGCGCGCTGTCCCTATTGCTACACTTTGGCAATACCATTCGGTCGTAGTCGTCAACATCACGATCATGAGTCAACCGATTGAACTGTGACCTTCAGGGTTGACTGTAGAGAAAAATGACAGAGGGAAAAGTTGCTTGTCTCACTGAGTGGAACAACTTTTGTAGGGGTCATTTTTTGTGTTAAGAGGGAACGGAAGGTCAAATTTTGGTGACCTCTAGAGGTCGCAGGAGTTGACCTTTCGGGTTGGGACCTGTACAAATTTTATTCAGGAGGTCGAGATTTATACCTTAGTGCAAAATCTGAGCCAATTCTGACAGGGGGTCATTTGCCATGCTCTTTGTGCGGTATCCTTTTCTTTCTATTCAATAATTCTATTATTTCAATATTGTCCAATCGACAATATTGAGTGTATTTCTGCCTCTATTTTCTCTCTCTCCTCTTACATAGTGTGGTCTACATTGATACATAGAGCTTTGCGCGGCATAATATTTCATCGCTACGGAAATTTTATTTTTTGTTTCATGTGCCAGGATGTTTCCATGAAAATACCAGTTTATCCAGGAGGACGGTATAACGTAACAATTCCATCCCTCAAGCGTCAGTAGGATTTGTTTACAAAAGACGTCGAGACGGGAAATCTGATTGATGTAAAACTTAGCACAAAAAAGTGTACAAATATTTCTATCAATTACACTTGTGAATGTGATTATGTCAAAGGTGAATGACACATTGGTTCCGTTGGATGGATTCTCTGGAATCGATATCCTGACGGACGCGGTCGAGAGTTCCATGTGGCTCATTAATCCAGACAGATATACATATTCCACGGATGGATTTTATAATAATGGACATTCTATCATATCTTGCGTTGAGACTCCTCTCATTCCTGACTATAGTCATGCGAATGTAATTGTAAAGAGTATTATAAGAAAATATGATTCATTTGAATATTTGAGAGCCAGGTGTAATGTTAGGGACGAGTGCATCCCTGCGTGATCCAATATTCTACAGACACCATACGGCAGTACAAGATATACTCATCCATCACAAGAACAAATTGACGCCATATTCCGCAACTGACGTAAGAAGAGACATGATATTTGTGTATTTTGTATAACGCCCATGTTTTATACGGTCCGAATTTCCATTGAGATGGGACGATGTGAGGATATTTGGTTTCCAAGTGACGTCAGAGCATGGACACCTCCCAGTCAATTTCCTCCAAACATTCTGGAAGACCAAAAAATACAGTTTCAGCCGTGGCCTGGACTTCCAGAGAATCTCATCCTCCCCACCTGTCAGCATTTGTTCAAAGCACTTGGATCATGTTGAGTTTGTCTACAGATTAGACATGGACGTTTCCACCGAGGAGAAGTTCAATCTGAATGCGACTGTTTGAATTTACATGGCTCGACGATTCGATGAAAACATGAATCGATTTTCTATAGAACAACAACGCTCCATGTTTTTTGCCCTGGATATGTTTCCGATTCACTGTAAGGAGAATCAATATATTTACCAGTTTGCAAATTAGCTTTAATCACAAACTTCCCGCTGACCCAGTACATCCAGGAATAAATTGAATTGCTCGAAGTTCGCGGAATTCCACTCTTACAATTCCATTTGATGATTGGGAGGATTTGAAGGAAACTGACGCTCAGTTCCAATACTGTGCATGTGGTCTCCCGCATCATTTACTACTTGCGATCGGATCCGCTGGAGGAACGACCTTTGATTTGTTTGCTATGGTCACTCGGGAAAATGTTGGCCTGGATTTTGGAATGGAGCCTGAAGGGTGTAGTGTGGCGCCTTTGTGGTGCGGCGTGAGAGGAGAGAAGTACCCGACGATGTATCCAATGGGCTATCCATTTGACAGGCGTCCATACTCAATAATAGGTCAGCATGGAGTGCAGAGAGTCGTGGAGAATTTGGAAGAATATGTCCAAGGAATTCCTAATATGATTGTTACACAGGTCAGATTCAAATTCAGACTCCTAGCAATGTGTGACGTCACACTATTAAATTGTCATTTTGTTTGTCCTTACAGATTCAAATTCAGCACTTGTCGTAAATTAATGTGCATGTCAGTCATATATATTACAATGAAGATAAATTAAACTTAAACATTAGTATACTCGGTTCTAGTTGGACGCAGAAGTCAGTCTGCCCATATTCTAAGGTGAAGATTGGCTTAATTTTCCGATTGGATTAAAGAATGTTGTGATGAATACAAAAGACGAAACTAGGCCCCACTTCATCATTGGCCGTGGCTCTTTAAGGTTTCCTCAAAACTATTAAAAGTGGGTGCGAAGATTTTTCAATTTTTGAATTCACTGACGAGGGAGGTACCCGAGGTGCCACCTTCCGATTTTGGCCGAATCGGTTTAGTTCGGAAGATTTACCCCTAAACTAATTTGAGTAAAGTGTCCCCACCCAATACCCAAATCCGAATTTTAAAAATTAATTGAAATTTTTGAAAATAAGAGCAGAGAAGGGTCTTTGTTCTCAAGAATAAGGCTTGGGATATCCCGTTGAACTTTTCCCCAAAACTGAATACTGATCTCAAGACCAATGTATTTTTTCAAAAATCGGAAAAAAATATTATTTCAGAAAACGGTTGAAATGTTAGGAATGATAAATTCGAACATAGAAAACCTCATAATTTTGTATATTTGAGTGTGTTTTAGTCCAAAGATAAAAAAACATCAATCAAAGGCAACGTCCGCACGTTCATAAGGAAAAATAAATCTTCCGAATTCATGTATACAACATATTAGCTATTCAGACACTCCGCTTGTTTGAATTTACTCCGGTATTCTGATCCGTATATATTCATTTCTGTCTCTTATCAGTATTTGGAGCGTTTGGTTATTACTTTGAAGACGAGAAATAAGAGATAGGGCGTTATTCCCGGACGAATTGAAATGAAAACAAGGTATATTTGTTTTATCGAGTTGAAGAAATGATTGCTTCGGTGTCCTATCCAATTTGTGCAATTCCTCTAACTTTTGTCAGAAAGAGTACTCATGTCAAAGTGGTCTAGCATTTCTATTCCCGGTGGAATTTCATGACGAGGAGGTGTCCTTTGCCTTTCAAACAGGAAGCAGAAACGGGAATTATTCCCAAGACTAATTGAAATGAAAAAGCACTATTTGTTTTAAACACCTCAACCAGTATGTGTCTTGGGGAACCAATCCCATCCTTACACGCTAAACTCTCTGTCAGTTCGATACTAGAGAATGCTGGGATTTAAAGGATTCAGACATCCATGCGTATCCTGCACTCATGCAGTTATGTGACCTGGATTTTTGTTTCACGTAACTGATTCTATTAATTGTGCACACGTTCGGCGGAAGTAGTAGCCAATCAACAAATAAGATGTGTACACTCAAGTTTTTGCTTATTGGTTTACTCTCACTTCCAATGTGTAACTCAACCGTTTATCTGGGAGAAGATTTCAACAATTGTATTTTTTTCACGGACATTTTCCACGAGGCTGCCATGCTGGATAATCACTGGATGGTTCAATCGCCTTCAGAAACCAGATATTTCCTACGAGTTGTCTACCGCCATTTCAAACTTTCAACTCGGAGTGAACGAATTATGATGCTGTTGGCTATTACGAGAAAGTACAGTGGGAATTGCCTCATTCGAATTTTGGTCGAACCCACTGACCTCGATCTCAAAATACTTAATGCAAACAAGTTCGGCGATCAAAACATTTACACATACTTTTTTCTGATCTTTGACATGAACGACGGGCGGGAATTGAAGTTCTTATCAAGGGATAGTAACTTGAATAATATATTTCAACGGTATCGAAGCGGGAGTACATTTATCATTACACATGATGGGATTAGTGTTGGGCCTGAATGTAACAGAGCTGTAATAATATCCATTTATTATGTCACTCCGCACAGAATTGTGTTGTTGGATTTGCCATTTCATAATGAGCATGGGATATCAATTAAAGCATTGGATAAGGACTGGTCAATGATTGCTTCGAATTTTGAGAAGACAGGTGTTGTAGTATCTGTTCCCCTTCATCGTTCCTGGTTTCGATGTGCGAATCTCCGTTACGCAGTTGCTAACTTTGAGAGTTGTAACCTTTTTTAGAGTGAGCGTTTCCTCATGTACATACTTGCCAAGAAGTTTAATTTCACTTTATATAGTAGCTCGGACTACACGGAAAGAACCGAAACTGAAAAAATAAGTGCGGACGCAAAAAATAATCATATGTCTCCTAATTGTGTGTCGGAAGGACTTAATATTGAGCAGACAGAAATTCCAACAATGATCCGACCTCTTGGACTACTGTACTGTGAACCCAAGGGAAAAGTAATCATGGAGGACGTGAAGCTGTTTACTCTATTCCAACCGTTTAATCTGTACATTTGGACGGGAGTGTTGGGAAGTTTCATTTCAGTTTCACTAGCCCACATTGGGAAAATCGAATCTGCGTTCTTTAGTGCATTTCGAGTAATGGTTAAACAAAGCATTTCAAAAATGACGTTACTATTTTGTATTTTATCATTTTGTTTCCTGGTACTTACCACGCACTACGAATCCATCGTTACGACTCGAACCGTCCTTCCGTTCAAAGCTCAACAATACGAAACTCTAAGAGAAGTTCTATCGTCCGGGAGAAAGATATCTGTAATGTTAGGACAATTCCAAACTGAACTGGACTGGCAGAATCGAAACTATAACTTGTGTAAACAAATATTTCATAAACAAAAGATTGCAGGAATTCAGAACAGTAGTTTTGTGTTCAGAAATTACTCCCAAAATTGGAACGATGAGATTTTCGTCCTCACAAAATATACCCACTTGGTGGGTAAGGCGGACAGAGAAGTCATAATTGGATATTTGAGTATAAAATGTCCACAATTGAAGTGCTTCTTCATCGACGAAATAATGGATGTCAACCCACAGTGCTGGATATTCTCTGGGTTTTTTCGATATCAACTGTCGACGGCATTCCGATGGCTGCAAGACACGAAGGTGGAGTCAGTGGTGACCAACATGAGAACACATTTCCGTGACTTAATTGCACAACGATTCTATGAACGATGGACGAATGGAACGGTGGATTTTAAGGGACAAATTGAATTTGCTCCTTTGAAACTCTACTCAAACGTTTTAGTCTGTTTTTATTTATTTAGAGGGCTAATTTGTCTAAGCATCTCAGGTTTTCTGGCGGAATGTATTTGGTACAGACGTGCACACATCATTCAAAGAGTCAAGTATGTGTTACATTT
>JAQGCA010004057.1:0-10854 GCA_034698945.1 Protaphorura quadriocellata
ATAACCCGATAACTAAGTGCTAATCCTGTGCTAAAACCCGATAACTAAACCCGACTATTAATTGTGCTAAAACCGACTTGCATCGATTGGAATATACACACTGTCCGAGATGCTGCACCTGAGAACCATGTCACGTGCTTCGCATTTTCATGCTACTATAATAACGAAGAACAGATTGGAGTACTGTGACAGTAGTATGGGTAATATTTATAGGATTCTGACTGACTGTCAGGAAGCCGACTGCCTTCTATTAGTGAAGAACAGTTGTAATATTTGTAGTGACATGGCAGAGGGGAGTGAGTTACGAACGGACATGACAATTTTATTGGGACTGTCGTCCACGGGTTAATAAAGACGAACGTTTAACATGTGTTCGAATTTTACTTTGTCAGTCATATACGAATTAACGAACATATAGGAAGATATAAAGAAACGTCATATTGTCATATGTGTCATTATAATGCCTTCCCGTCAAACTTGACAGAGAAATTGTCGGCGAATATAATATTTAATCAATATTTCAGAGTGCAGGATTCCCTGTGAACATTCTCAAAGTGTTTCTCTGAATTCAACACTTTCAATTTTATTTATGGATGACATTGTATGGCCTTTATTCAAACGTGACGTTGGTTGTCCATCATTTTAATAAAAATATTTCATAGAATAGAAAAACTGAAAAGACAGGTGAAGGTAAGACGGGGTATAAATAAATTACTCGAGTTATTTATTTATCAGTAGATGAGCTCTCTTACGAAACTTGATAAAATATAGCTTAACTTATGAAATAATACCCAGACTGTAACATTTTATACTGCGGAGGTTACTAAATGCTTAGGTTCGTCCGTCTGCCTGTCATATTCGACTCATGTGACTGTTAACGTAAAGTAAGCTTGAAAGTTAATTACAGCATGAAATTCTAATATACACGTAAAATGTCAAAATAAACTCTTCGTACTTCCATAGGCCTATTCTAATTTGCTATGTTGAGGTTTTGCGTTTTATGCGCAGAGGGTTCTTTGTGTAGTGAGGATGCAGAAATGTATTCGTCACAATGCGGCGAATTCTGGACCTACGCTGTATGGTTGACTGATTGCTCCCTCAAGAAATATCTTGAAAATTGAGTAGAACAATCACAAATTGTGGCTACTTTTTAATTTTACGGACAACCCTCGGCAGTTTTGTTGAAGAGTCAGTTTTACCTTTCGCGCATTTTGTCTTTCCGCAATTACTGCACTTGTCGCTGATTATTGTATAGCGTCGGTCTTTTTCATTATTTCTATTTCGTGACCACTCGTGCCAAGGACTCAATGAATAAAATATAGTCCAACGGTAATATGTCTCGACATGCCAGCCACCACGTCTGCTGAGTAATGTCATTCCCTTGTTGTAACTCAACACAGAAGTCAGTGTGAGCATCGAACGGAGCGACATTATATTCTAAGTTTCTACTTATATCTACGACAGCACAATTAAGCGGTGGCAACAAATAACTTTAGTGCGTAATATGGGATTACGGTTTCCCGAATACAAAACTGGTCTAGTATTCTGAGATATACAGGTGAATACTTTTTTGCTTTCCTGTATTTATTGTTATATACTTATTGCTGCTTTAAATAGCTGGCAGATAAATGTGGCTGCGAGCTCAATAACATCAGCATCGCGGTTGAGAACCTGATAGGGGTAAGAACACTAGGAACAAGACTTCCCAGATTACAAATTACTCAACTGTTATTATATGCCAGTGCGTATAGGTGTTTTCTGATGTGGTAATTAGCCGTCAGTTGCGGGTGACTGATATATATTCATCAATGTATCTTCGTAATCAAGAGGGGGAAGGGCTGTCCGTATACATTACTAGAAAACTCGGAGTGATGGGATTCCTATCATTGGAATAGAAACTCGTTGAATTCCGTGGATTTGTCTAATGTAGAATACCGTAAAACACCGGTTACAAACCTTGTTCCGAATAGTTACCCAGTCTCGAATACACACCGGGTCTCGAGACTATTTTAAAAAATAGAAACCCATCTCGAATACTAACACGGTTTTCTAATGGCTCACTAACCATTCAAGCCGCGCAGTTTCTTCTGTTTCAACTTTTCAATTGGAGCTTCTCAAGAGTAGAGCTGCAACCGGGTAGGGTCGTGTCGGATCGAAGAGGAACCGGACAAAACACGACAAGAAAAAAATGGAACCGGACACGACACGGACACGGCGCGGATCCGACACGGACACGAATCTTCCCGTGTCCAAAAATTGGAAACGGAACCGGACACGACACGGACACGGCCGTGTCGTGTCGTGTCGGACACGATCCGTTTGCATCTCTAAAGCCTAATGTGGGTCGTGTCGTGTCGTGTCCTCGTGTCGGGTCCAAGAGGAACCAGACACGACACGACAAGAAAAAAAAGGAAACGGACACGACACGGACACCCGTTCGATCGTTTTAAAAATTTCGTCATCCTAACCCGAACCCGAAAACTTTCGGATCGAAAGTTTGATCCGGACCCGTGCCCGATAGCTCAGTGGTTGACCGGATCCGAATCCGAACCCGATCAAATTTCAAAAAGTCAAAAAGGTCTTATTCCTTCAAAAAGTATAATTTATTTTGAATGCACACTATCGCCGAACTTGCACAGAAATATTGGTACAAATTAATATATTCTCATCTCCAATTGGGAACAAAAATATTCTAGAATATAAGGATTCTTTTTCCCTATTGGTCTGTGTCGGCCAGAAATGAATATTTGACCCCGAATGTTAGGTTTTCCAATTCCAGTGAGCTGGAAATATTCGTGCGTCTTCATATCACGGTCTATGTTCTGCCGTATTCGTGGCACAAAGAACCAAAATATGTTCGTACGAAGTTTCATAAATGCACTTGTGCTTGGTAACTCAAATTATGTGATAGGAAATCATTTCCTCGTACAAAATTTTAACCTGAAATATCGGGTCGGGCTCGGATCCAGTTCTGGTTGTGGGTTGATCCGAACCCGAACAGGATGCGAACCCTCAGTCGGGTTAGAAATTTCTTAACAAATTTGATCCAAACCCAAACTTGAAAACCAACGAGGTCAAAAAAAGCGATCCGAACACGAACCCGATCCGAACCTAAAACCCGGTACCCGAACCCGGAACTACGAACTCGTGAGAAGCTCTATTTTGAAAATTAATTATCACAAACCCAACTCGAATACACACCCCGTCCTGAAAGCCAGAAGGCCACTTTCACTCAAAAATTGCTCTCGATGGCCCGCAAGACTTTTAAGACGCACTGTATGTTACTTAGGATGCGGCTGGTCCCGAACATGTCTACAGAAAATAAGTACGTCCAAGAGTCCCGGCTTCCGTGTGAGGTGATGCGATCCGGCCCTATCTTATTTATTTAGGAACTTGGGGGTGTGTGAAGTTTCATATCAACAAACCCGGTCTGAAGGACGCACGTCCAATTACTAACCTGGCTTTGTACTCACTATTTTACGGTGACCCGATTTGTAATTGGTGGATACAATTTTGTCTTTACCTAACTCGTTGAAACAATCATGGAATTTATTCGTGAAAACTGAAAGCTTTTTAGCAGTGTGTTGCACTTAAGAGAAGCACCTTTGATTGGCTCGATCCCTCCGTGAATATGATCTATATTGCCCACACAATAGAAAAAAAGAAAAGGCGAACAATGTTGCCGCGGTGCGCAGCCATAGGTTTATACAAGATACGGACTTCTTCCATCCCCTTTCCCTTACTACGCCAAATAAAAGTCCGGTTGAATATATAAAAATTGAATTCAACTACAGCAATGGACGCCCTTTCGACTACTGACTCAGTCTACGTCCAGTATGCATACCATCTATTATGTTCACCATACTGTTGGAACATCACAACTAGAAGGTTAGAATTGACGAAGTCAAAATGGAACTGGCAAAGGAAAGTCTGGCAAACCTCAACACTCATCTCATTCCTTGCAACTTTCGTTCAAATTACTGTCGAAATAAACGGTATACTTAAGGGTGAAGAACAAGTTCTCTTAGTAAAGCTCCGTCAACTCAAAATCATGGGCTCAGTCTTTGCTTTGGCGTGTCAATTGAACACGGTCTTAAAAGAGCATGAATGGAAACATCTCAAGAATCTTTATCTCGTCAGATTTTGTTTGCTCGAGAAGGAAGGTCTTTTACCGCCTATGAAGAAGAAAGCATGGATGATCCGTGTGTTCATGATCGTCCTCTCAATTGGCGTTCACCTTGTACCGTTTTTATGTCTATTGTTCACATGCGCCGAATTCTATCCTGTCATCTCGGGCATGTTGGTACCTAAATCCATATGGAAGGGAATAGTGCCAGGTCGACGAGAACAATGGAATCCAGTAATATTCTGGGTCCTTGCAATTCTGGAATTTGTCATCGTCTGGCAGCAATGGTGTTGTGTTTTGCTTTATGCTTCTACACTTACCGTAGCTGTGATGTCCTTCAATGTCATCATGAAGGAAATGAGGTGAGGTTGCATTTATAAAATCAAATTAGTCATTTAAGATTTCGGCGGAATGAGAACGGTTCAAAACTTCCATTCTGAAAATATTGACTGCGATTATACTATTCTTCCCGTTGTGGATTCAATTCCTGTAGAAAAATGAGGTCACTACTGTCAGTCAGTTCAATTGTATAACCCTGATTACTGTCGAAAACTTTTGAGTAAAATAAATTACAGAGAAAAAATTATTTACAAAACTTGGAAATAATCAGCTTCATTAAGCCGATCGCAGGGTTTCGAAAGGGTTCTTCAGCGAAGTTGAGTGGATCTTATGATTAAAAGCGCATGCCTGCTTGACTTTCCAAAAAAATCACTCAAAGCGTTTGGTATAGACTACCTTGCACGTAAAGCTAACAGTTCAGTAGTTGTAGTTAAGTTTAAATTATTTATATTATTAGTAAGCTCCAAGGAATGTTGTCGATTCTGTTTAGCCGAGCTTAGAGAATTTAGCTTTTTGTCTGATTTGTCTTGCATAGGTTTGCTCATTGTCATACCGCTTGCACTGGTTTCAATAAGACACATTTAATCCGGTGCGTCCCTATGAAATCGCTGTGTTACAATTAAACCAGCGAATGCTTTCCTGATATATTCTATAATATTATATTATGTGTACTATGTTTCTCGAACTACCTGATTCCAGGAAAGCCAGCCCGTTCCATGATCATCACTCGGACGTACATTCGAAGTTGTTGAGGGCGGAGTATTTTATAAATCTGTACCAGTCCATATACATGCTGTGCTATCAAATCAATCTTTTCATCGGACAATTCCTGATACCAACTGTAGTATCGTGTGGAGTGGCAATCGTGGTTTTCATCAACTACACTCTTATATCGTCTAGTCTAAATGGCGTTGCCGTAACTGGACTCGTGGCTATCAACCTTTGTCTCGCATTGTTCTTTGTATACGTTCTGGAAATCACATCATTCACGGCTCATAATTCCCGGGAGTGCATCGCAGCGATGAAGTATGGGCAGATGACTGCTATCTCGCAGTATAATTTGCGTCGTCTCGAGGGTTGTATGGAGGTCAGAGTACAGTTTGGACCCTTCTTTCACTTCACAGAAATGACCAATGTGGAGCTTGGCCGTACTACTGTGGGATACACGATTGATGCAGTCTTAACTTTCGGTAACTAATCTCGCTAGATTCTATTAAACGATAGATGAACTAAGCACCACATGCGCTTACTTTCTTACTTTAATTACATTTAAAAAATAAGACATGAGGCAAACCAACCTACAAAAATTCCACATAGCGGCACTGCTCTGAAGTACTTTTGCGCGCAGGAACCTGCAATATTAGAATTGCAATAGCTGACTCACAGCTCAAATTTATTATATTATTAAATATTATTATTATTCTTATTAAATTCTTATTAAATAATGTATAATGCATATATTACATTTTCATTTATTATTATTATATAAATATTGACAATTTAAAGTCCGGCTACTTCACCCTTTGGGCCTTGTCACAGACTTCGCTCTGATTCGATCTAATCACATTGCCCCAGACTCTTCCGACGTACGAAGGACACGTAGTGTACAAGGCTAGGCTATACTCAGTACAAATGTACCATACTGCCCAGAGCTTATACGTACCAGGAGCATCGCGCTAACCGTAGTCTATTTCAAAGACTCCCAGGTGCAATCTGTGTCCACGGATAGATTTACGTATATATCTGGTCATTTTGGATCATATACAGTTACTCTCCTTCCATAATTCAATTGACCGATTCGTGATTACGCAATCGAATTGTCCTGGAGAAGCTGGGCTCCCCTTTGAAAGTAAAATGGCATCAAAAAGTGTTTAATGTTAATTTTAATATGCGCCGGCGGTAGTACGTATGTGCATAAAGTAGTATACTTAGCGAAATCATTTTTGTTGCACCGTCCGCTTAGTTGCTGTAGTGGTAGTAGTAGCAGCGGTAGTAAAAGTTGTTAGTAGACATAGTATACAAAGTAAGTAGCACGCAAAGTAAGCAATAATTAAGATTTAACACTTTGCACAATCGGTTTTCGCACACTGTGCAATCAAATTACTGCAAAATAATATTAAAAGTATAACTGTATCCTTAAATCTAGCGTTTGACAATTTTATTAACTGTTGTTATTGCTGAAGAATTATTTTTGCATATCCTCAATTATTATGTATATTCGAAATTTTGGTGGACCAATGAGTTACCAGTTTGAGCCGCATTTGCTCAACGAACTTTACACCGTCTTTTATACGGACAAAAATAAATAACGTGTGCTTCACGATAAGAATTATGGATTTCCAAGAGTGGGACACAAAATTGTCTGGTCGTCTGACTTTTTCGAATAGATACAGTCGAAAGGATTCGGTGTTGTTAGCTTACGTAATTGCATTACATCTTAGTAATGTGCGGACAACGCACATAGGATATGTATCACTTCCTTTAAACTCGACGACTCTAATTAGTCACAGTTCATTCATACATTCTCTTACTATATAAACCAAATCTCTTTTGATAATAAACAACTCTTCAAGTCGCAAGACTTGAACAGAGTCATAAACCAAACTCTGGTCTACGTCTCATCATTCTCATAAACTCTTCGAATGACCCTCAAACACCCGCCGATATAATCCGCATATAATGCCCTTAGATCACCCGATCTATTTGAAGGAGCCCCAGAGCCCTCATAGAAACTCTGATCTAATTGCGTGTAGACTGTAGACTCTCTATTCTTCCCTCAAAAATGCGAATCTCAGACATCAAAACCAGATGCATAAAGAGCCATATGCCGGATCACATCCAAACGCTTTCAGTGATATTTAAACTAGCTTTGAATGGAGATTGCGAATAAATTTCTAATAATTTTTTCCGTGAAGATTATGTGTTTTCTTAAGATCTCTGGTAAGTCCAATCAAAATCGTGATGCACAAAATTATTTTGAATTTTTTCAAAGTTTTCTGTAATGCATCTAATAGGTACCACTCAACAGACCAGAAATAAGAAACTTCGGAAACAGCACTCGATTTGACCCAGAATGTGTGATGACAACTATTTTTGTTCAACTCGTGATGGACAACAAGTCTAGTTTATGAGATACGGTGTTTTTATTTTGTCTTATATTTTTAGAAAGTTGTGCAGGAATTAAATGGAGAAACAATTTCTAAGCACTAATAAATTGGTTGGTGATTCTTTCCTTATCATCAATCCTGAGAAGAACATAATTAATTGCATTCCATATCAAATGTGGTCTGTTCAGTTGTCACCCTGAGAGTTCCTACACTTTGCCGACTTTTATGTTCTATCTTTATTTATGTGGTTGACGGAATGAGTCTCTCACGTAGTCCAATGTAATGTACCTAATGAAATGAGCAAGTGTAATCCACATGTAAATTTTTATAATACATTAGCATCCCAAAAGTTCCTGACTCAAACAGTCAAAGTTGAAAAATCAAGGGTTAAAAGGCGAGCCATTTTATCATTCTTCATTTCTCGTCATTGTTGAGATGTACTAATTAACCCATTAAATGGATTTGCAGAGAATGTTGAAAAAATTATTCATTAATTGTTTCTGGCCAGCTCTTGAGGTTCCTTAAGTTCTTTGGTATATTTCAAAACCGTGACAGAAAGAAATTATACCTGTCAACACTGACGGGAATTGGAGAATGTCGAAAACCGCAATTTGGTTTAGGTTTAACCCATGAATTTTGAAATGCATACATTGAAAATAAAATTGAGATCACCAATAAGACGGCTAAAAATTACATACCACCACAAGTAACTGGATAATTCGTATGACTAACATAGAGGAGAAAACGGACAAGTTGATTGCATTCCACTTTATAGTTTATTAAGAGTTACGATTCGACATGATGAGCTTTTGATATACTTCCAAAAATTTTAAATTATTAAACAATAATGATCCAATTGATTTACTTGACGACACTTGACACAATGGGCTTCTGTGAATTCATTCTCCATGCAGTAATTTCTTTATTAGTCAAAAGGTAAGTTGGCGAACATAGCGAAATTTTCCGCTATTTTCCTGTTCGCTGGAATTAAAGTAAATAAAAGTGATTAGGACAAATCGTGTATAGTCACAAAGGTTATGTATAAAATGAATATCTCAGTCAATAATTAAATATTAACAGGACTTACTTTCATAACAAGCTTCGAGCGCCTCACCATATAGGAATAGAGTCTAAGCTATAGTAATTATTTATCTGGTATTCTACTACTAAAACTCTTCTTCGTGATTGTGTAACACTCACCGATGGATCAATTTGGGATTTATTCCTATTGTTGTGAAGAATGTCATGCTTTTACTTGTGAATAAACAAATCTGAATCTGAATCTAAACCGGTCAACGGCTCACCGTTATCGTCCACGCACCTGACGGCGGACTCGACAGACACGATGGCCAATGTAAGGTAACCCGGGAAGGTAAATTAGGTAACCCAGGTAGGAACATATGATAACCAATTAGGAAATTCCCAATACGACTTAAACAACTAAATCCACACTTGCCAAATTACAGTAACTTGCAGGATTGCACAAAAATTATTTTATTTCATTTTATTTTTCGCATGGTCAACTTTTATTCGGACGGGAGAGGGATATAATAAATCTGTCTAGTTTTGAGATAACTGATAAGCTTATTTCTAAGCACTAACGCTAAGACACCGTACTAGCATGTAAGTACATGCCGTCACCTTGCGGCTCATTAAGTTTAACGATTTTCCTCTTCTCTCACTCATATCTTTTAAATAATAAAATAAACACAAAATTTGTTTGCGTTGGAAATACTTTGTTGATTATGTTAAAGTTTAATTCATTAAAATTTACAGCCAGTCGGCAGGAAAATAAGTGGAAAATTCTGTTTGCCTTTCCACATATGTTATATCTAATTAGTGATAGTACTAAGTTTAATTCATTAACTTTTATAGCCAGCAGACAGGCAAAATATAATTCTATTTAATACAGTAACCTAGAATAATCCTAGCTCAGTCTGTTCAGTCTACTTCTCCCACTTACAAAATTATAATTTCATCTAATTGTCCCAAATTAGCATTCAAAATTTTAATTTGAAATTAAAGAAATCTTTTCCAAAAAATTATTTCCAAAGTATTTTGTGAAGTTATTGTGGAACCTCTAAAGAGACCTCAGAAGAACTCTGTCAACTTCCAGCTACGCGGAATAATACGAAGGTAAATAACAACAATAAATTGAATTACAAGTCTCGTATTGGGACTGTGAAATGAATACAAGTCTCGTATTGGGACTGTGAAAAAGAGTACAAGTCTCGTATTGGGACTGACCGAATTGTGTTCTGAACCACCAGTCTAACTATGGCCATCGCAGCGAGGGTAATTAAGCTGAATTTAATAACGCCAAAGTTCTGGTTTTAAGTATTCCAAATTCGACCACTTCCCAATTCCTTATGAAGTTAAGTATTCACAAGCTACCTGGTCCTTATAAATTTTGATATAATTATGTGGTTCGATTGGAACTCTGTAGTAACTTCTTTAAAACAGCGTGAATTTGGCTGAAGATTGTAAACTAACTTTAACAGAGACTTTAGCGTTTACTTTAATCTAGATCAAAATCAACTTGGACGTTTGTCTGGGAACAGAGTACTCAAGGTTGTGAATTCCGTGGTCTGGTGTTGGCATATTGTGGGGATAACTTTACTGTTCAAAGCGTTGATTACACCATGGCGAGTAAGGGCGTGGTATCCAGCGATTGATTCGAACCAACGTGCACTCCTTCCATCGGTTGGTCTGATGGTCACGGCGTTACATTACTATTGCTTCATTGTATTGGCGTTTCATTTGATCCTTATGGCCAGATATGTAACATTGCAGCTAGAACGGATCGGGTCGTGCATGTGAGGGTCTCATTATTTTAACGTATTTAAGAGTGTTTAGTTGGAGCGCTTGATCCGTTTAGGTTTTGATTGACGACAGCAATTAATTTAACTGTAGTAACAAAAATTCTAATATCTCAGGATAAAGCTGCAGTTGCTACAAACCCGGAATCTCCACAACATTAGAGTACTAACTCGACTCAGAATGAACCAAGAAATCATGGGCTACAAAGAATGTATGGTATTAAGCTCAACTTACAGAGTACTAAACAATGACGTTGTCGATATAATTCTAAACGCCACACAATTCTTCTCCATTGTTTTGACATCTCTTGGCCTTCTAAGATTTTCGGCATGGAACGATCCTGTGTTTCACGGACTTATATGTGGAGCATTTGTTATAACCATTGGCTGCCAGGCTGGTATACTGAATTTTGTGTCGAAGTTGTCCGCAAGCTCGGAGAGGTTTGTCAGATTTGGATCAAGA
>JAQGCA010004058.1:0-10854 GCA_034698945.1 Protaphorura quadriocellata
CAACCAAGGTCTTTATTTACGTCATCCTCAGATATTGACATTCTAATATTTCAAAAAATATCCCGCAATTTCAGAATTGGAATTTTGAGACAAGTGGAAGGTAAACAAAAGATTTTCAATGAGAAGAAGGCGGTAAATTCATCTGAACACTTCAAAAAACATTGCTATTGTTATTGTATATTGTCCTTGAATATTCTTAAAATAATTTCGAAAAAAGTTCACATTTCGGGAAATATTCAAAAGAATATAGAAATTCTTAAAAAATACAATTGCTGTGCTGACTGATAAAT
This sequence comes from Protaphorura quadriocellata, assembly GCA_034698945.1. Taxonomy (NCBI): domain Eukaryota; kingdom Metazoa; phylum Arthropoda; class Collembola; order Poduromorpha; family Onychiuridae; genus Protaphorura; species Protaphorura quadriocellata. The sequence continues at coordinate 291 of JAQGCA010004058.1, forward strand.
CTATTGACGATTGTGCAGAACTTTTGACTTGACTTCTATAAACTTAATGATTTTTCCTAACTTCCGAAAGTTTTTTTTTGCATCGATATCAAAAAAGTTTGGCAAACATAAATTGTAATTTTTTTAAAATTGATAATTCCAGGCTAATCTTGTGGATTTTGCAGTGTCTTAAGATAATCTTTGATTAAATGAAATGTCAATTCAAGGAGAAAATGAAAACGGTTGGATAATATCACATGAAGGGTTTTTCGAAAGAATCGCGTTGTCGAAACGTTTTCGGTCTGAGGGTGCTGACGAAAAGTATGTGAAATTGAACCCCAGTTTTTTTGAAATTACTGACCCCTTCGTCAAAGAAACCAAAATTAAGAATGAGGCCTTAAGTTCTACGTCAGAAAGTGTCAAAAATTTGAGTCAAAGTCTAATCGATATAGGACGAAAGTTAAATGTGTTCAAAAAACCAGATATAGCTAAGAACCTTCAAAATTGTGTAAAAAATGATCATAATTCTGGGCTAGCTGTGGAGTCGAAAATTCGAAATTTGACGAAATCAAATAAAACGGCACGTGATGCAGCAGCTGAATTTTTTGACCGTGTCAAAGATTTAAAATATGATGAGCAAAGGATTGCCGGCCTAAACCTTTTGGGATCAAATGCATATATTTGTGACATATTGAGTCACGAATTCATCATTCCAGGACGAACGGAATATTACTGTCGAAATGTTGAATTCTTAAAAGAAGAATTGCACAACGAGAAATTTGATTTGATTTTAATGGATCCACCTTGGTGGAATAAATATATTCGAAGACGAAAGAGGAAACAGGCAGAGGCTGGGTAACATTCGTTCTTTTTTTAAATGTAGTCGTATTTCGATAATATTAAAAATTAATTACTAATATTACTTAATTTACTTTCAGGTACCAACTTCTTGAGAATTTTGAAATTGAAAAACTCCCTATTGCGGATCTCTGTCAGGAAAACGCTCTTGTCGTTGTTTGGTGTACAAATTCTAATAATCATCAGAATCAATTGGTCCAGGAGATTTTTCCCAAGTGGGGAGTGGAGTTTATCACTACTTGGCATTGGTTGAAGGTATAAAACAAAATAAATTATTTTCGAACCTGAATGCGAGAATGGCTGGGGCTGTTTTGACGTTATCTCAAAGTAGCATTTCGCGTTTGACCCGGTTCAATCCTCCGTGAACTTATGATCCTTGAATTTGCAGGTCACAAAATCCGGAGTTCCAGTCTGTCCACTAAACGCCGAAAATAAGAAGCAACCCTACGAAGCAATTATCATTGGCCGCTGTAAATCGGAATCAGATGACCAAATTCCGACTCTGACAACTCAGAAAGTCATTCTGAGTGTTCCAAGTAGTATAAATTCTCATAAACCTCCATTGATTGATATTCTATCCAAATATTTTAAATTGGGTCCGAATTCAAAGTGCCTTGAACTTTTCGCAAGGTATTTGATTCCAGGGTTTACAAGTTTCGGAAATGAAGTAATAAAGTTACAACATAGTTCACTATATGTGGACGTCAATGAAGATAACGAATCGTCTTTGTAGTGTAGATTTTGCACATGTATGTAGAGATTGTGTGTTGACATAAGTTTCCAATTTAAAAATTTATATTGAAATAAAATGAAGTTACTCAAATATTTTCTCTATTTCATTCGTTATAGGGACAACTCTTGAAATCTTTATTTTGTGTCCTAGTCAGACGTTTTGAAATTTTTTCTGACTTGCCTCGTGCGCACAACAATTTGTTTCCTCCGAGCGCACAACAGTTTCGAAACAGACAAAAAGGTACTGCCCTTCAGATAATAGATTCCAATTCTGGCGTATTGAGTAAGAGTAATAGCAAAAGCTACGGTTTCTGATTTCTGAAGTTAGGTCCGAATGTTGATAACACTGTGCAAACTAAAATTATTGACCATAATAAAAGAGATTATCTAGTTCCTTTTACGATTCCTTAAGACAAGGCACCTCGCTACCCGTTCTGCCGGAGAGCTGGAACCCTCGTGATTGCCCTGGGATAAGGTGTACCTGTAATATCATCTTACATTGTTAATTCTATTCGGACTAGAACTGAATATAATATACGGAAGAAAAATTAAATTGAAAAATACTGATGACGACTTTGAGAGTCCTTTTGCCCCATGTCGAATAATATCGCGGGAATACCAAGGATTTTTAAAAGTACTTCACATACCAAAAATTCCTTAGATTAGAAGACAATAAAATTTAAGTGTAACTGTTAATTCTCAAGTACTTTCCTTTGTTCAATCAGTGCCTTCCGGACTCGCCTCTTGGTAGTTTCTTTGTTTTCTAGAAGTCCCAAACAGCTGGGGACAATGTCGAAAAAGAAAGAGTCCAAATCAAAATTTCTTCAGGACGGAGTCGTCGGTCGATATGTCAAGAAAGACATTCCACCAGCCGTTTCAAGTAAAACAAATTATCAAAACAAACTAATTAATGACAAAACTGAGAAATCTTAAACTCTCTTCGATTACGATGACCCCAGGAACAGATGGGTCAACGTGGGTCTACGATTCTGACTTCAGAAATCGCAATCCGGGGGTCAAAAATAATTCAGCAATTTCGTAAAAATGAATTTGTTTCCATTTTTCTTTATCTACAAGGTCACGCTGCTCTCTAAATTCCATTCCATTTAGTCATCGTACAGAACGGAATATTAACAAATGCAGTTAACTTTTAATTTGCATAATTCTTAGGTTCACACAAACATGAACTAAATAAAACTAATTAAATTAAAATAAAGCCATATTCGATGAACGGATTATAAAATTTACGAATGTTTGTAATTTTGACAGTAATCAACGTATGGACAACTGGAAAAGAAAATTGGAAACGCTCTGGTAATCCAAGTCCAAGTCCAGGTCCATCTGGAACTGGAACTACGGAGCGCAGTTCGAACTCCAGTGCTTCCGAATTACACTTACCGTTGCCGCTACCGTATTCATCTACTAATCTGTACTCCGAACCTCATACTCCAAATGAGGAAAATCGCTACGAGAATTTCAGAGTTCCAATGGACCAGAACGCATATCAGAATCAGAGGGAAATGTCCAATGACCCATCCGCTATTTATGCTAATGTTGTGAATATGGAACGCTCTAATTATGCCAATCCGACTACTCATATCCAACCGTATGCTCAGAGCCAGGCTCAAGCCCAGGTTCAGAGACCCTTCCAGGTAATTAAATCATTTCTGATTTTAGTTCAAATGGAATCAGAACAACTTTATGATATTTTGCAGGATGTCAATATTGGAGGAGAAAACACCAACTCCTACGTCAATTTGCATGATTTGGAACTGGAGAGGGATGACAATCTTAATAATGCTGGAGCTGGATTTCAGCCAAGAAACTCAAGTATGTTCATACATTAAAAATCACTAATCTCGGGCTATGATAGTTTTTATACTCATTATATGGGTTGGGAGGCTCTGCTCCCCAACCCTCGCCGTAATACTCCAACCTAACACGCTATATAACTTTACGCAACACCATTAGAGGAAAGACATTTAACTTTTTTTCATATACAATTAATAACAAATATTCCAGATTTTCAATCATTTCATCATACTTCCATGGGTAAAATTTCCATAGCAACGGCAGTTTGTTTACGCCAGTTCTACTGAGACTCAAACTCCGCCGTTACTATGAAAATTTCTCCCATGCCAAATACACAAACACTAAAAGTCGAATTTGAGGTGTGACCCCCTAAAGTAGACGGTCCAAAACACCCTTGTATAGGACCACACCCCAAGAGTACCACCCCCCACCCCTGAAAATTACAGCCCGATCGGCGCAGTAGTTCCGGAAAAAAGCTCTGGACAAAAAAGTGTTTACACGACTATGAGAGAGATAAAAAATCGTTTTCGGACCACCTAGTGGAACAGAAAAGCTTCGCAACGCTCCGCTCGCTTAAAAACTGTAATAAGAGTAGCCGGAATCTTTGTAGGTCGTAGTGACGAATTGCCTCTTCCGGCCGGATGGTCAGTGGACGTTACCCTGAGGGGACGAAAATATTACATAGACCATAATACACAAACGACACATTGGTCACATCCACTAGCGAAAGAAGGACTACCTGTCGGATGGGAAAGAGTTGAAACGACTGATCATGGGGTTTACTATCTAAAGTAAGTTTGATATGAATATAGACAAGTTTCCGTTACTGATAATAAGATTGGACTAACCTCTTGGACTGATCATTAATGTTTTGGATCTTATTCATTGCAGTCATATCAGTCGCCATGCTCAATATGACCATCCATATGCCCCAGTTTACTACACGCCCTCTGGAAGAGGAAGCCACAATTTCAATCCTTACAGAGAATATGACGGAGAATTGTTTCATCCCCACCTGGAACTTCCACTTCGTACTGAATTCAAACCACCGACTGTCCTGTCTCCCGGTTTTCCATCGTTTTTGCATGGTAAGGTCAAAGAACACCGCACAGTCCGTCTCCGTACGGCAAAAAACAGGCCATTTGATCACACTGCTTAAATAGTTTATAGCCTTTGACCTCTTTGGTCATACGAAAATTTCGACCGTCAGACCGGTAGAAATACATGGACGAGTTGGTTAATGTTATGAATATTGTGTAATATTTTTAGATATCCCAGAATGGCTTCAAGTGTATTCGCAAGCTCCATCTCAACTGGACTCAAAATTACGATGGGAATTGTTTCGACTCCCAGAACTGGATTGTTTTGACGCCATGTTGAAACGCTTGTTTCGTCATGAACTAGAGCGAGTCGTGATGAGTTATGAAGTCTTGCGGTACCAAACCAAAACTATTTAGAATAAACTTAAACCAATAGAAGTTAATTGAATCGTTAATTATGAATAACAGGTTGGCAGTTATTTATGAAGTCGAGATGAGGAGAAAAGCTCCAGAGATTTTGAAACGAGTGGCACTTTCTCAAAAGGTTGAAACAAAAGTGTGACCATACAAAATTACTGAGCAACCTATCGACAAATAAGCCTGACGAAATTAAACGGACTGCCCTGCCTTGTCCACCGTGCCTTAAAACTTACAAGTGCAGCTTGAAACTATCAACTAAACTAGTTCCTCCTGTCCTGACTATAAATTATATTTTAGCATGTCAAAAGCTAACACTGCGAAACGGAAAAAAAATGATTGCCATTTTACTCAACTGCAATGTCAAAAGTGTGATTTTATAATTGTAATTAAATAAAAATTAGAGATGATCTCCTATTATAAAATTGCATGCTCTTATTTACAATCTTCTTTCTTAACTTTCACTTTTTCAAGAAGTGCTACAAAAAACCCATCTGTTTGATCAGTTTCAAAGTCACATTTAACACAATTCTGACTCCATTCGTAATTTGGATTTTCAACTCTGTGAGGCCAATCCTTCAAAACTGGTTTTACACGAAACTCATTTTGATGCTCAGTTTGCTCCAGAGCAAACGCTACGACGTCTTCGTTTTCTTCGGAATGTAAAGAACATGTTGAGTAAACGATTTTTTTAATGTTCGGAAATTTCATGGCATGCAGCAAAAGTTTACGTTGGTAATACGAGAGATTCGCCAGTCTGTCCCTGTCAGTCGTGTCTTCGTTTACCCGATTGTACATTCCTGGAAAAGTACAAAATCCTATATTATTTTATTCCGAAGGAGGACAACCAGGAATTGAACCCGAGGCCCGGTGGATTAAGCCCGCTACTCACTACATTGAGCCACAGGGAGAAGGTCTCGATTTCAAATCGTTCGGAATGTCAAAGTAAAATAACCTTACCAGATCCCGAACACGATGGATCCACAAGAATATATTCGACCTCCGGATGCTCTGCAGGATCAATGTCTGTGAAATCTTGACACAGTACAGAAGCACATTGAACGTTAAAATAACTGATCATTGAGGTCAACGTTGCACATCGCTTGGAGCTTTTTTCGACGGCCAAAATTGTGCCCTCATTTTGCATTAATGCGGCCAAATGCGAGGTCTTCATGCCTGGAGCAGCACATGCGTCCATAACAACTTTACCTCTCCGAGGTTTCAAAGCCAAGGCAGGCAGACAACTGGCCTAAGACAGAAATATGTCATTAATAAAAATCATAACCAATAATAATTGACATTTGCCAATAATTATAATTGCCAATTAATATAGTGATTTATGTAGAGAATGGGTTTTCATTCCACTTGGCCGAGAGATAGAAATTTATATGAACTCTTTCTGACCTTATCTTGAAGAATGAATGTACCATCAAGGTACAATGGATGATTATGAAGTTCAGTTCCCGGACGAAATACAAGTAAATTCTCGACGAATGGGTCAATGAAATAGTCGTACGTGTCAAGATCATCAGGTTGCGTTGGGTCAACCTGTTTCCATCCTTCCATGTCCAAAAAATTCGTAACCTCATCCAATTCTGTCTTCAGTGAATTTACACGGACATATCGGGGCTTTCGTACATGTTCCTGAATCCTTGCTGTGTCGTCTAAATATTTTAAGATTTCATTGTGCATTAGTACGTTCTAATGCAATTATACTGCAGGTCGACGTAAATAGCTGAGTCAGGAAAAAGCAATACACATTTTGCACAAAACGTATATCTCACTCTTTTGTGGCCGTCCGTGGGCTCATCGCTGACCCGCTTGATCTGAGTTTATGAACCACCCCATATCAAATCGAATAAAATGAACGTAATAATTAAACATTACCACTAGGAATCTTCCCAGCCTTGATCTGCCTCGCATGCCGTTCCAGAATCTTTTCAAATTTGTCCTGATATGAGAGAATTGTTTGAATTGGTTTTGCACCTCCGCCGAGCCGTTTCTTTCCCCAAAACAATTCCGTGATCAAAATTTTGGCTAAATATACTGAAAATCGTGGTTCTTTTTCTTTCAATTTCGACTTTGTAAGTATAACGTCCAGGAGGGATCTATGACGGAGGGCCTCCGAAACTAGAGCTGTCAATGCTTTCAAGTTCTAGAGACAAATCAGGAATAAAAATTATAATACATTTATTGAATCTTCACAGACGACGAGAATGGTCAAGTAAATATGGTTGGAATTTTAGTGACTTTGGCGTTAAAATATAAAATTCCGTTATTCGATTCCCGGGGAAGGTTATTATAAACGCTGGTGGTTATTTAAAACACTACACGATATTGAATAGAATATAGTTTACTTTTACTTGAGGACAAAATTGTATTAATATTGGACACCGTTAGTGCATCTACTTTAACTTTAGACACTTCCATTTTTATCAAGATTTTTCAATTTCAATTCAACTCAAAATTCACGAGACTACTCCAATTTTTTAGCGAGTTTTCTTATCAAAATTGGCCTCTCCAATTTTAACCAATTATGAATAATTATTAGCCAATTATACCCCCGTAGATTTCTAATTCTCCCCTTTCAAAAACAGAAAATGGTCACTTAAGGCAAAATTTAAAAGTGACATGTAAAAATTACTTTTAGATTCTATCTAACTAATAACTCTGCCTAATTAAATAAAGAGTTTTTGGTTTTCCGGGCCACCCTGTCCACCCTGTCCTTCCTTGTAAAAACTATACATTTTTCAGTGATTCATATTTTGATTTATTATTACCGGATGTTTGACAGAATGAATGGCAGTTTTGAGTCCCTCCTTGTGTTCTTCAACTGATTGTAAGGCTTTCGTGGCTTGCTTGTACAGCTTCGGCACTTTGATGGAGTGTTCATATCTGTTCCTGATGTGACCTTTGACCTCTGTTTCAGCTTCAGCTTCCATAATTTAAATCATGTACCGTTAAAAACTGAAAAATAATTGAAAATATACTCGTGCTCGTCTGAAAATTAATTTTGGAGCACGTTAATTTTAATACTGGCGCCATTGGAATCAGAAATTCCGGTCAAATTATAGATGGAGCAAGAGTAATACAATTTCTGATACGGAATGCCAAGAAAATATGAATGCACTGGTAATTCAATTACCGATACCGAACCGACCGGTAATTTATGGTAACCGATTATCCAAAACTTATTTAACCTGTGATTGTCAGAGAATAATTTGTTAAAAATGTGTGTATGGGTGTTTGTGCTAAAGTTCACCTAGGAAAGAAGCAATAATGTAATAAAATGGGACAATCAAATCATTGGATTAAACTGAGCGATAATCGATTCGATTTAAAGAAAAATGTCTGTTATGAGTCGTAACAGCAGCGCAGCGCCGAGATGTCATTATTTTCAAAAATTTCTATCAAGGATTCAAAAATATGAAAAATATGAAATCCTATGAAATATATATAATTAAGGCGAAACCGTAGATTCCATACTTGAGTATGGGGGCGTGGTAAGATGGGGGCTTCAATTATAAATTATAAAATCAACTCATCCCCAAAACTCAAGTGTCAAGTCAAGGGGACAATGAGTCCACCAGTCAGGTGCAAACAATATGCCAGCAGGAGTGGCTACGGTGGCAACCACTCCACTTGTAGTTGCGACTGTATTGACCACATTTGAAGCGAGTCTTGAATTATTCACAAATTCCTTGACACGTTCTAATTCCTGAATTATTTTTTTACTTACGACTATATAAGTCTTAATTGCATTTGTATAACTTTCGTAAGAAACTGCCATTGTTTCAGCTAACTATAATAAAATAAACTCGCTTGAAAAATATTCCTAAGCCCGACAACGCGAAAATGACTTAAAAGTCTCGTCTATTTGTAGGAATGATTGGGTTATTTGAGCTGGGTCGTCTACCAGCGATGAACGCAAAAAAAATCGGTGCATGCAATAACTTGCATAACATATTTTTAAGGCAAAAAGTTAAACATTCTTCAGTACGTTCGAAGTTCAAGGTGAGTTTTATTTGAGAAACGACCGCGAAGGCTAATTATAGCCTCCACTTGAGAATTTAGATAAATAATTGAATCGCAGGATGGGCAAAAGTACAAAGTTTTTAAAACTCGATACTTAGGGTTAAGGCAAGCGGATCTAGCTTTAACAGTAGTGGTAAAAATCGCTTGGAAGCCTCAAGTTGCAAAATTTGAACCCGTGATGTAATTTCGATTGAAAGGTTCTCAATTTCAGTCAAAACATCAACACTCACATCCCGTACTTTGTAATTTTAAAATAATAAAGACTTGTTACCCTCTGACCACCTTGATCTTTCGGTGAGCACTGTTATGAGCGAAATTATATGAGCGAAACTGTTATGATCGAAAAATTACTCTCAACTTTTTTTGTTTTCTTCAGCGCATTTTACTATGGAGAAACTGGTGAAAGTCTTTGACGTCAAACCCTGACAACAATGGGGCTCTATTAGGGAAGTCAAACTTGTTAATATGCACGTATGTATGTATTTAGAAATGATTGAAGAAAATACCGATCTGAATGAATTTGGAAATGTACAGGTCGCAGATTAATTTTCTTTTTAGTACATACATAGCTCGACTGATAGACCACCGTACCGGAAGTGATAACCCAATTTTTGGATTGAACTAACTTCTTTTAACAGTTTAACCTCTACTGCCCAGATATTCAAATGTGATTTGTTGTCAAAACCAAATTTGACCTATCCAGAGGTCATTGAAAGTAGGTCTCCACAAGCTTAACCCATATGGACAGGGAAAAGAGCACTACCACAGCCGAGAGCCGACTGTTTGGTTCTCTTTTTGTCACTCAAAACTCATTTGTCATTCTTTTCCGTCCATCTTCTTTAAGAACCAATGAAGTAAGTTCCTACCAGATGGATTATTAAGGAAAACACTAATATTTTAGTAAAAAAAGTACATATTTCATATCCAAAAATGTGTCAAATGCATGATAAAATTGAAACCGGGTTTTTGAATTTTGTTTTTATTTGTAACCGCTTGGATTTGTTATTTGTCAGTACACATCATATTTTAACGCATTCAATTGAATTAATTGCTTATGGTGTTCCAGTTGGTCTAAGTAACCAATCTTCATTCCATTTCCAAACCACTCTTCCACGTCCAATGTATTCAACAACCATGTCTGAATAATTATATTCATTACATAACTGCTCAGCCGGAACGAAACATGTTCTGCAAAAAAGAATCCATGCCAAGTTTATTAAAATAAGAAAAACTAGAGTTAGTGCTCTTAACGGATCCGGATCGGATCTAGACCCGATTCGAAGTTCGAATCTCGGATCGATATTGATTGATATTGTATTGTGTGAGCTATGAAATTGATGACTTAAACAAATATAAAGCCAATCCAATCCAATCAGATTCGGATTTGGGGTGAAACAGGTAAAAGGGAGACAATGCAACGGGAGTTTGGATTCTACTCTTCTTAACCAAATAGTCAATGGTATTTAAATCATTTACGTGGAGTCCTCGGCCACAACAACCCGATAAAACAATTTATTGTCCCTCAAATATTCTCCACGTATCGAATCAACTTGAAATTGGTGACTTGGAATTTTCCGGAGTACTCCTGCTACGATTTGTAATTTTGGTAGAGTAGAATCTTGGACTCCCTCCGTAGGGTGTAATGGAGCAAATTTCCCATTCACCTAATTAAATTAAGTATACGTAGAGTG
>JAQGCA010004059.1:0-10853 GCA_034698945.1 Protaphorura quadriocellata
GATTTCTATCCGATATTTCGGGTCGGGTCGGATATCGGGTCGGATAGGCGGATTACCCGACCCGATCGGAACCTTACTTATTAGCAACCAAATTTAATTCAAGTATTTTAATGTCCATTTCTTGTGAAAATGCGACAAAATGTTACCGATGAATGGGAAATTAAGTAAGTAAGTTAATATATTGGGGGTTTAGCAGTGAAATGCAATTCAAATAGTTGGCAGTTTGGAATGAATGGGGTCATTGGATAACATTTTTGTATAAGCTTCTTTATTTCTAGACCTTTTTCCGGAAAGATCTATATCCTCCTACAGGACAGACGTATGATAGAATGAGTTACACATTTTAAATTATTATAACTAGGTCAGCTTAAATCGATATGGGATACTACAAAAGCTTGGCTAAACAAAATACAAACTATTTTGCCACGGTGGTTTTATAGTAAGTTGGAGTGAAGACAGACTTTCCTAAGTCTTGATTGAGAGGCATTTTGGATGAATGGTCCCTCCTTTCACATGGGAATATCCGGGTTCCATTCATTTCGATAAGACTCGCTTAGATATAAAGAATTTAACTCGGATTGGCTACGAGGTTACTTACTACGACATATTTTGTTTTGCGGTACTTTCCATCTCGTTTATGTTCTGTCAATCTATTGGAACAACTTTTCCGGCCAAAAGATTCTAGGATGTTCAACTAGTCTCACTTTCATTGGGTTGAGAGTTGCACGCAAGTCTTGTGTTATGTGTCTTGTCTGGTGCTTGGCCCTCCGCACTCTGACTGGATGGGTTAGTTTGACTGTGTATGTCACAATAGGCGACATCTGTTATGTAGGCACATTCAAGATGTCCTACCTATGAGACAATCCGATAAAAGGGACCTTATTGATGACCTGTATGTCAATTAACTAATTTTTCTGCAACAGGTCTATTGTCCCGGACCTAACGACTCCGTTTTTGTAAGTTAAAATAAAAATTTATAGCATATTAGTATCGGATACAAAGGAAAAACGGGCGGGCCGAGAACCAGACGTGCCGGCAGGGCCGGGCCGGGTCGACAATTTCTTCGGTCACAAGGGCCGGGCCGGGCCAGATGTTAGACGGAATGTAATTTTACTGGGGCGGGCTTTGAAGGTTTGAGGCAGTGTCGGCAAAAGCTGACTTTCTTACGCCACTAGTATATACTATATTCCAAACTGTGTATAGATTGAAATATATCTTAACACGAATAGATGAATCACATATGGGAAAGCTGTATACTAATGGGACAGGATTGAACATAACGCGTATTTTGCGTCGAATTTAGATTCACTTCATTCTGGACCGGAGAAGTTACACTCATTGGGACGAACTATTAGAACATATGAACATAATACCTGTTTAAAATACCGTTCGGCTGTGCATGTCAGAAGAATTGAACCCTCCTTTGCACGAAAGTCAATATTAATTTTCACTGTGAGACCGACTCGACAATTATGAGTTTCTGTTGTAAGTTCAATTCCATCGGGAATCTAAAGCAACCATTATGGCATGTGCGGATTTTTCGATTTCCCAAGACAATCCAGAAGAATTCTCCTTGGATATTTTACGTAAATCCATCGTACTTAATTACTGGTTTCTTAACTTTTAAAGGTTGCACGACAGAGCACAATAATATATTTGTTCGGAATACCCAATGGAATTTAATTATAGATTATAGATCGGGTCATTACAGAAGCCAATATCCAGATAAGTCACTGTAGCGGTCTAGGTTCATGAAAGCCGTGCTTTTTGACAATTTCCTGGAATTGAGTCTTAAATTTCGCTACTTTAAAAAAAGCCCACTTCGTGAGAAAAATTCACACAGATCGGTCAAAAATTTCTCTAATCAGTCAGGCTTCTGAGCTAACTGGAAACGTGGCTCAAGTTGTAAATTTCTGTCACTTGATTTTGTTAGAAGCAATCCGTCATTTTAAAGTTAACCCGTGCACGGCTCCTACACGCTGGCAGCGAGCAAAAGCCGCTGAACTTTTCATTCACATTCAAGAACAAATAGAAGCTGAATTCACGGAAGAATTCTCGTTGGATTTTGAGAGTGGTGAGTTATGCGAAATCAACTACAAAGATTGGGAATCGGAATCATTCTGCAGTCAATCATCAGAAGAAGAAAACGAATCCCAGAGATCTCAAGGTTGGGAGCCTTTGACAGTTGGATCACACTCATTTTCTCTGGATTATATGAAAGGAGTTGTCAAATTCAGAATGTCAGAACAAGATAAGATAAGATAACACTATCAACATTCTAAAATTTTGTCGCGATCTATGGTAAAAAAAGACTGACTGGAGCAGTTCTAAATCGTCGGTAGTAGGTCCACCTCCACATGTTCACGACCGCAAACAATTCTAATAATTTTCAAAATGTGTAAAATACGATTACAAATGATTGTCGAAAAATTATTCGGGGCCGGCTTCCACATATTGGATCGTATTTTTTTCAAAACAACTGTATAGAGCTTTCGCTCAGGCGTTGTAATAAAAATTTGGATTATAAATAATTAAAAAAGCTGAGAACGACTTGCTGTCTTGATGGTTTGAAAAATTGGATACCGGCTCTTTTACAACCATCAAAATTCCTTAAAACAAGATGTTAGGTCTATATTTCTAGTAAAAAATATTATTTGCAACCAAACCTTGATTTTGAGGAGGCTGAAATTGACTTGAAATTAATTTTCCCGAAAAGGGCATGGAGATTAGCATGTAAGAATTTTCTTTCAAAATGGTTTGCCAATAATAATTTCAGTGCAGTTGACCTTCGGATGTTCCCAAGTGTACCAAAAAAAAATTCAGCCCGATCGGCGCACGTTTCGAATTTTCAAAATGGCGACCCAAGATGGCGTCTCCTTAAAAAGAATATTTTTCCCAGACTCCCCATCGGCTTGGGACCGATCGGTGAGGGGGGGGAGGGGTAAAAGTTATTTTCCAAAAGTTTTGAAGACTTTGACCTTGTGTAATCTCTTACCTGGACCTGGCGGGATTTCACTTTGACAAAGAACTGTTTTGGGTGTGACATTAGGGTGGACTAAGGTATGTAAAATGTATGGTCGTGACTCCAGGTGCGACCTTCATGTACTTACCTTGTGAGCCGGAGTATTATCTGGTTAAGTAAATGGGCCAAAATCGTTTACTCAACTTGCCCCATTTCGATATCACCCAGCATTGCCAAAACGAATGCTATGGTTTTTCACAAGGCTACATAGAGATACTGGATTTGTTATAACTATAAAAGTTCAAATTGGGTCACATGAAATTGAAATTGTTAGTTCCTTTAAGTACTTAGGTTTGTGCTTTGATTCAAATTGCTCGTTTGAGCAACGTGCAGTTTGGCAACTGCACTTAGTAAAATGTATTTGATCAAGAATAATTAAATGCGTATGATGTTCATTCATTCTATAGTTGATTTCTGCAATACAGTCTGGGTAGGGCAATCACAATTGGTAATGGAATCTCTTCAGAAGAAGACAAATAAATTTTTAATAATCTTTCTCCTACCGTAGTTCGCGAAAAAAAGGAGAACGGAAGCATCTAAACGAAAATCGTGTTATAAAACAATGAAGAGTGGAATGGACATTCAGAAATTATTTGTTGATTGACTGTATCAGATTAGAGAGATACACAATACTTCAAATTTATCATTAACTCTAGCAAGTCTAAAGATTTCAATGCTTGGTTTCACTTTCCTCAGAAGCAATTCAGGAATAGACCAGAAATGTTATGTCCTGCTCATAGGTCGGTGTTGTATACTAAATCAGTCAAGTTCTGTGCATAGTATGTATTTTGGAATTCTTTGCCGATGTGGTGGAACACAAATGAATTGATAAGGGAGAAATTACTCGCCCGCATAAAAATATTTCAACAGGAAAATCGTAAATTGTGAACTGTTCGTCGTAGGTTAATTAAGCATTAAGTATAGAAAACAATTTTTTCTATAGTTTATAGCAGCTATAACTGAAAAAAAATCCAACTTGAAACTTGGAACTTGAAGCAGGACTCATCCCGGCATCCTCTTCCGGCCGTCATCGAAAGTCAAAAAGAATATAATCGTGATCAGCATGACATTGTGAATACGATGGCACATAGAAAGTTTAAACCCGAGTATATTCGGCCGTCGCGGTGAAGGCTCAAATTCAAAATGCGCGAAAGTGAGAGCCAGGCTATACTCGGGTATAGCGTGGAGGGGACCCTTTTCTTTTTAGACCGTCGCGGTGAGGGAGCAAAAATTTTGCCCGAGTATACTTGGACATAGCGGTTAAAAGGTTAAATGGTTAAAACTGTAAAATCTGGATCAGTCGTGATTGAGATTAATGAAATGTTTAAGGTAAACTCGACAATCAGCAGAAAATTACTTAGGGTGAATAGCTCCGAAATTAAATTTCCAGAGAGAGGCAATTATGCAGTTCAATAAATTACCCTCTGAGTCGAGAGATTTCAATTTGTTGGAAGAGTAGTTTAAATTGTTGTTACATAGTATAATTATGGCTGGGAAAGATGACTCTGTGTACTTTCTTTTCGTAATTGTTGTGAGGAATGTTTGGAAGACTCAATGACTCAAAATACCAACAAACAAACTATAAGGTGTGATAAGAATTGGACAGATCGGCATTAAAATTATTATTACTATACTATTATAACATATTAATTGGCATAGATGAGTCTTTTATTTGTGTGTTACTGAAGTAAAATCATTCGTATACTCAAACGTATGAGGATGCGTGGAATAAAACACAATGAAGAATCAAGTCAAACGTAATTCCGTAATGGAATAAAATATTAGGCAGGTCTACATGGTACATGGACGACCCCGTTTGAGTTCGGTTCGGACTCGGAGGAGAGAATCAGGTGAGGAATGAGAAATGAGAGCGCTTTTTTTCAAATCACGGCCGGTGAAAGGAGAGGACTGACGAAGTCGGAATTGGAATTTGGTTAAATAAAATAAAATCTCATCGTTATTCAGAGGTCAACAGGTCAATTGAGCGCACCGTCAAAATCATGTATAATGACCAATACATCACTCTCTGTAAGTCATTTCTTATCTTCCAGACTCATTATTCTCATTTCACATTCATGGAACGCAACGCATTTTGCCTTCCACTACACACTAATTGCTCATTCAAATCTAATACGTGCTTCTCACCGTGTCAAAATTTAAATTGTTAGTCATTTCTCATTTCGAATAATATTGTGATGTACGTACCCACCAGCCAGATTCTGTACAATTTTTTTTAATCTAAACACTCAAGGATGACGAATATAAAATAAAAGTTAAACATGCCATTTTATGATATATTATATGATGTTACACTTTATTTTGACAAAACTCTCGGTGAAGAAGTCAGGTGGTCCCAAGCGGTGTCAAAAATTTTGTCCATGCCATGTAAACCCCTGCCTGGGTTAAGGGTAGCTGACCAGAATAAGAAATCGGAGATCGTAAATACGAGAGCCTAATTTTGTATTATATACAATAAGAGTGCTGAATCCGTCTCGGAATTGCCAGTCTTTGTCAATTTTTGATAAAACTGAATTTTACTTACATTTTGGAATTATTTTGGAAAAGTAAAATTAGACATGTCGAGATTACACAAGTGTATAAAATCGACTTTCTGGGTGACACGAAGGAAATGCATGTCCAGAACAAACTCAGACTGGTCATCAGTAAGCTCGTTGTGTACAATATGGCTATTTCAGTTTTTTCAAGATTGACTACATTCTCAAGTTCTTTGAATTTTGTCTAAATTGGTCCGCCTGACCTCATGTATTTCAACAGTTGACTCGTACTCTATTCAATGAAGGGTGCCTCAAATATTTCCATATTTATTATCCATATGTATTTACATATATTATTATCATATCCATATATATTTGTATTATTATTATTTATTATCCATATATATTTATAATATTTCCATTGGTTGTCACACTTGAATGTCAAATTTTATTTGTCTTCATTCTGGTGCAGACAGGTTTAAATAAATAAAATACTTTAATCTGTACCGAAATGAAATGAAACAAAAACTGGCATTGAACTAATCTCAAAGTTGAAATAAAAAGTCAGGGGAGGTCATTGACCCCTTCCAATTAATTCAATTTCTTCACTGAATAAAAATGGGAGTTCATTGTTTCGAATTAAAAGTTAAAGAACTTAAATGGGATAATCCCGACCCACGCATATTACACTGTTAGCTTTACCATTATCTCAAGCTTCTAACATAAAATGTTTGAACATGTGACCTGTGAGCCCCAAGGTTAGACAAAAACTTTTAGTCTACTCTGTTCTGTCTAATTGTGTGCTTTTGAACTGATTCAGGTTGAAAAGAAAGGCGTTTCATCGGTTGAAGGAGGCGAGAATGACGGAGATTGGATGTTGAGACCAGATCACCCACTAAGGAACCATGTGGTATGATTTCTTTCAATTCTCATAATGTTTTGTATTGTCTATAAGCAATACAGTCATTATAAAAATTAAATTACAACTGTTTCTACTATCTAATTATTGTTACAGATTCTGGAGATACTCTTTGAGCACGTGAGAGCGAAGAAGGATTTGAAGGAATGTAGAGTCGTCTGTAAAAAATGGAATGTAGCCACCATTCCGTTCATGCGCTCCATCTTCACGGTCACCATCTATGGGAAACAAAATCAACTCAAAAAATACATCAGACACAGACACAGACCCAACGGAGATTATCCTCTGATTGATCAGTTTGTTCAAGTTTTTAGCAAAAACTCACATGGGATTCCATTTGATAATTTTGAACTTGGAGCTTTCGGGACAACTGATGGAGTCGGGAAGGAGTTTCTAAAACTCTGTGGGGAAACTGCCAAGAAAATTGATTTCCATTTTTTTGAATCGGATAGTAATGAGCTCTTCATGATAGAAGATTTGTCTGACGTACTAAAATCGTCACCAAACTTGCAATCCCTTGTACTTCCTACCTTTATGAGCTCCAAATCTGGCAAGAGAGTCCAATTGTTCCCTGCAGATGGCGCAAAACCAACATTATCCGATTTGAAGAGGTTGGAACTCTCCAATATCTGTCGTGAAGGGCGAAATGAATGTTGTCCGTCATTTATTGAAGAATTACTTGAGGTTGCTCCTAACATTTCTCACATTTCTAACTCTGATCAATGCGAATCGATTGTAGAGTCCGAGAATAGTGTTGGGGACGTTTTGGCCGCAATTGATAAGCTAGGAAGGGAATCATCCATTGAAGTACTATCTTTTCTCTACGTGACAAAAGAACATGTAGAGACGATGCAAAAATTGGCTAAGAAACCGAATGGATTGAAGTTGAAGGAACTTCTGTCGAATGCAGGAGATGCGACTGATGAGGACTTCACTTCAACTCACCTACAACTCGTCACATCTTTAAAAGATAGTCTTGAAAACCTCTGCATGTATCAGACTAAGTTTACTAATTTCTTTGTGTTCCCGAAAATGCCTCGTTTGAAATCCTTGACCATTTCTATCTCTGAAGATTTTGATTCAAAGGGCGTTGACTTGAACAAGATTTTCCCAACTCTGGAGACACTCTCCATCACATCATGGCAGGACGTCGAATCAATATTTAATGAATTCTTCTCTGAATCCGAACCCTGTCCAACCGTAAAGTCATTGGATTTTTCATCTGATCTTAACATGTCATTAAATGCCTTCAATCACACTCTAATCGTCTTCCCGAAGTTGACTACATTAAAATTATATGTTTGGGAGGCAGAAGTTTTCCAGAGAATCTGGACTCAAATGATTCAATTGGAATCCTTGACAATTTGGTTTGACGAAGTAGTATTGGGGATAGAGAGTTTGGACTCTGTCTTCACTGGCATTCCATTCCAAACACTCCGACGTATTAAACGCGATAGCCAGATCTTTGAAAAACTGTCGCCACAACTTCGAATGGAAATAATTTCCGACTGGAAGATCCGACTTTGTCAAGGTCCGTCCATTTGGAATTTAACAAGTAAGTGTCATTCCACGCAATTAGTCGGAATTAGTATTAATTCTGGAGCTTCGACCCGAAAGGTGAAAAACGAAACTTAGAGAATTTAGGCGATACCTATGCCGATTCCAGCGAGAATTCGACATTCCAAATTCGAATTGATTAGTTATATTTCAGGAATTTGTGGAAAGTAGCAGGGGAGTGGAGACAGTTCCTGGATGCAGAAACGACAATCTTATATTCTTAACTTCAGACTTACGTCAATTACTTTGAATATATAATTAATTACAAATTACACCCTCATTTCTCACTGTAATTAATTATAATTACAAATACATGGATAAATTTCGAAAGTAATCAACTTCAATTACAATTACGTGGACAAAAATGGAAATGTAATTAATTTCAATTACAATTTCGTAATTGTAATTGATAATACAATTACAATTACAAATTACAAATTCAAATTACTTTTTCGAAATGATGATTTTGTGTGTGCTGACATCATAGTTACATATTTGGATTTGATGGTCAAAATTTTTAATTGTAAAAGTAGTTGAGAAAAATATAAATTCAGTTACAAATTACAATTACATAGAATTTTTAGAGTATTTAATTACAATTACAAATTACAGGTGGGATTCTGAAAGTAATCAATTACAATTACAAATACTTATTTGTAATATTGTTTTGTAATTGAAATTACAATTACCAATGTAATTGACCCAAGTCGGCTTAACTTTAAACCCAAACAAAGACACAAACGAGGAGTACAATAATTGAAATGATTTTTATTACTTGGCAGATCTGAAATACCTAGATTTAGCCGTGTGGACTGAAGAAGATGAGGAGTATGATTTGAGTGATTTGACTGTTTATTTTGGTCTCTACTTAATGCCTAATTTGGAATGTTTTACTGTTGTTGGTACCAAGGTTAGAATCCTACATGTGTAAAATTATCAGACCGTTGAGTTCTATTTAATTCATTTTGTTTCTATTTTTAACAATTTATATTTAAATTTGATAGATTACACAGGCTTGCTTGGATATATTGAAAGCGGATAATAATGTCACCGCGGGTATCAAACCTTGCCATCCCACGTTATAAGAACATCGGATTACGTTCAGTGGGACTTTATTTCGAACATTGATCCATCCCACGGACTGTACAACATTTATCATTTTGGTTTTGTATTTGACGTTGAAAATGTTGACACAATAAATTATTAAATATTGAAGAATATCCAACTACCATTGTGGCATCTTAAGTTAAGTTCTTCGAATTAGATTAGTAAAACTTTTCTGGTAATCGAAATCGTAATCGTAGTCCGAATTCTCTAAGAAATAAAGGTTTTAGTTAAATCAAAATTTTCATCTGAATCAACATCGGAATTGAATTCCGATAATTGGAACCCGACATTCTGAATCATTGGACTTCAAAATGAAATTGGAAGTCCAAATTCTGAAATAATCATACATTTTTTAATAACGTGTATTTTCAAGATCAGTAATAATGAACTAAAAAAATTCTTGCAAATAAAAACGTCTTATTTACTAGAGTCTGCATGTTATATCGTAAGAAAGGCAAACATTATTTGTAGACATTGTCGTAACTACACCTAGTAGTGAAGTTGTGAAATTATGTTTGTTTTGGGCATGTTACTAAACTATCTACGAAAACGGGTCTGCCAGGGGCGTTTTTTGTTTTTGACCGCGTTACACATTATGGCTAAAATTCTCAACCCACTTTGTGATACTTTGAATTGAGAGAGTACAAGCCCCATAGACAATCTGCAAAATTCTATAGGTATCGGTTACGGATTCCACTTGTTGTTTTTTTTATTAAATAATCAGCGATAATTGCACTAAATACAACTAATGGTGGGCTCACCCCTCCCCCCGTCGGGGCTTTGTTTAAAAAAAAAAGCCGCGAGGGAAACGCTTCGCCCCACTCATCTGAAATGCCGAAGCATTGTATATACAAGTCTCCCCGTAATGTGTATCTCACATTTCTTGTTACATTTACAAGTTAGTTCAGTTTTAGGTGTGATGAGAAGGCAGGGAGGTTATGAACCACCCTGTACCAATCCACACGACACTTTCTGTCTCACGTGCCGAACTGGGCGTTCTGTACACAATTCAAACATTCCTCAATGTGAAATAGTGGACGATTTGATGTTGCTCTTTCCTAAACAATTTTTTATTTGATTAATTTTACAATTTTCAGTTTTCAAAACATCATTTTCTAAATTCTGATTAATTACCAAATATTCGGTTGCAGTTTCGTTGAGTGTGAGTGAATGAACTTAGTTTGGAAGGACAAGGTACGTAGGATCCACTTAAATAAATATATTAAATAGGTGAATATATTATTTATTAAAAACCTAACTTGATGGAGTTGGATTTCTTTTCCTTATTATTCTGTCTACTTGTTATTCACTAGGACCTGACTCATCATTTGTTCCAGTCTACAACAGTTTGACATTCTTGATGTTCTTGAACACAGGTGGCAGTGATTGAATTAAAGGATGGAGTTCACTTTGGAGGAAACGCAAGTGAGGGTCGAGGACGAACCGACTCACACCAATGTCGAAACGAACCCAAAAACCGAACATGCCGAGGAATTCATCCGAGAACCCCTTCGGACTCAAACGCCATCTATTGAAGATGAAATCGACATCAAATATGAGGTCAGTCGATTTAACATAGCGGCGTGAGTGGGTAGTTTCTTATTCAACTGCTACATGTTGATATTGTTGAGAGTTCGATTCGCTCCGATTGATTACTGTTTCAAGGAGGTACATAATGACCGGGTCTCACCTGTATGACCTTGCTTAATTTTGTTTCCTCCAAAAATTCCTTTCCACCCGAACTCACATGCGA
>JAQGCA010004060.1:0-10851 GCA_034698945.1 Protaphorura quadriocellata
GGGAGTCAATTCCGCCTAGGATGAAAACACTGAGGGAGTATGCTTTTCGGGGAGTGTATTTTTCCCACTACACCGGCATAAATGCGAGATGATATTTAAGCCTATATTTGGTGGGTTCAACGAACGCGACCAGCTCCTGTACTAGTTTTGACAAGTGGTCGCTTGGGGAGGTTGAACTCTTATCAAGCATTTGATAACATACCTTAGAGAGAACCACAAGTTCTACATCCGTTGGAGTCGCCATTTGGTGAACGGTTCTGCTTATAAAAATTTATGCGATACAGAAAATGTCGATCAGTTAATTGGGTTAAATCTATACACGACAGCTACTAATTAACACTCAAATCTGGATCTGATGGCGGGAGCAGCGAATGCTAAACTAAACTAAACTGACACTAATTTTGTTTACTGGAATTCATCACTGTTTAAAAAAACCAGAGGAAGGAGGAACTCAACAAAATATATTTCATATAATTTCTATTCTTATTCTCTCATGATAATGGTCATGTACTTTAATCCATTATCACCAATCATTCATTGCATTAGACGACCAAGTACATTATCATCATTCTGATCTCACAGGAAAAGGAAATCATACTTCATTAGCATTTCAGCTCAAACCCATCCATTCATCCTGAAAATGAGAATACGTTTCTATTGTGAGAATTTAGACGCTCGTGGAGACATTTGAATTGAATTTGCTCTTCATAAGGAAGCGTGATCTTTTATGACTATGACCTGTACTCGCACCTGAGATCGAATTAATGAAAGGTAATAATTGGAAAAATAATTGTCAAATTCTTTTTTTGTATTGTGCAGCGGCAGCGGGCGGGCAGGCGGGTGTCATTGCCATTCATTCATTTTCAAGGACTACATACTGATTACTGACAAACTGTTATGGAACCCAGTAGCTTACAAAACTCCCAATTTCGTGCTCCAAGGATGACTAAACTCATTCATTTTATTTATTCAATTGTTTTAAAAATTTAATTTAATTATTCAATTCCCTTTGGAAAGGTACTACACCAGGAAAAAATGTAAAAAAACGTTCTTGTAGAAAATTAGAAAACGTACAGGATTTAGTCATTTTAAGGAA
This sequence comes from Protaphorura quadriocellata, assembly GCA_034698945.1. Taxonomy (NCBI): domain Eukaryota; kingdom Metazoa; phylum Arthropoda; class Collembola; order Poduromorpha; family Onychiuridae; genus Protaphorura; species Protaphorura quadriocellata. The sequence continues at coordinate 1,097 of JAQGCA010004060.1, forward strand.
ATTTTAGTCGGAGGATGAAATTATTTTCTGATTATCTAAGAAGCTCAATTTGGCTAAATAGCATTGATGTTAAGATTAATGATTGGTAGAGGTTTCAGTAGAATGTACGGAAATCGGTCATACGCTTGTGTACGAAACAGGTGTAACCTCTCAGGTATGCGAAAAGTGGATATATGTTAACTTAATATTAGTGGAACGCGGCCAGATTTCGTTAGTTGTGACAAGAACATTTGACATGTGTCCTAAACTGTAAATAACTGTGCTCTGACTTAATCAAGCGGACAACCAGGAGGATGTAACCCATGAATACTTACGTATTTCCTTTGCCAGATTAGCCAGATGTGCAAAGTCGTTAATGAAAATCGGCCGGACGCCGATCCCCCCACCATCCTTACGAATAACAGAAACCAAAACCACACTTTTGATATAGGTATTATATAGGTAATAACTTTCGTTTATTATAATTGTAGTGTCCGGGATTACAAACATAAACTTCATAATCATCAGAAGTAATTAAATCTAAAATACTTAGACGCTAGAATATTATAAATTTTGTCGTATAATCTCGTACAAATTGAGAGATCGCTCTGATTAATTGCTTATCTTAAAATATCTGATTATCCCGTTTCTCAATAATGTAGAGAATAATTCATTCACGAAATTGCTCATAACTTGATATATTGCCCACTCAGACAGAGGGAAATAGTCACACTCGTAGAGATATAATATCGAGATATAAAAAAACTGAAAGCGAACAATAAGATCCAAGGATTCTAAACTGCTTCGAAAAGCTCTAGTTAATAAACATAATATTCAACTTGTCGCATCATATCAAAACAAACAAAGAGTACGATGATGTGTAAATTGTATAGAAAGAGAACACACATACTATCATTCCTGATCTTCCTCACTCGAGTCAGAATCGGAATTAAATTTTGTCACTGGTGCTCGATGAGGTCCCAGATTAGTCAAATAACCCTGAGCAACTGTATCCAATTTGATAGGCATATTACATCCGGTGTAGCAACCCAACTCAATGCAATATTGAAGAAATTTCACCCAATTCTCATCATGAGCGAGGAGATGAGGGTCTCCGATGACAATGAGTGCTGATTTGGCTCTCGTGATTCCCACATTAAATCGTTTGGACGAGTAAACAAAACTCATTCGATCGACGAGTTTGTCCATTTTGTCTTCGGGTGCGGAACGAACTAGAGACATAATCATAACTTTTCTCTCACCACCTTGGAATTCTTCAACAGAACCAACTTTTGGAACTTCATCTTGCAGAAGACCTAATTCAAGGGCTTTTCTAATTTTCTCAACCTATAAAAAAGAAAAACCGGTTAATAAAAATGAATTTAGTACTGGTTAGCAATGGTACAGAGATAGATAATAGATTTTCTTAATTCATATCTAAAATGGGCATGCTGAAGTTCCGATCATAAAATTTTAGAAAATTGTACACCTGAGTGAGACTATAGTCTAAAAATGGCAGATTAGACAACCGGACAACCAGCACAACATTTGTCCTAATCAGATGGGATAATCTGAATCAAGTTATGTGAACTTCATCCGAGAAGTTCAGATAAACGAGAGATCTGGAAATATTTTCTTATGAACTTATCTTTAGAATGAGTTCAACCAATGCCGTCTCTTTTGGAGTCAAGTACTTCAATAGAGACGGCATTGGTTCAACTAGTTCTAGGTGAACTGTTAGCCAAATGCCATGCCTCAAGAATAGTAAACCCTGCGCTGTATCCTCTTTTGCCTTTAATATTATAATTACCTGTTTTCTATATGGCGTGATAATGCCTATATCATCATTTCCCAAATTCAGCTTTCTCAATTTCCGTACGTACTCCACCACCTGTATTACTTCGGCAGGATTGAACCAACTCGGAGAATCTGGATCTCTCAACGTTTTCCCTTGGAGACCGTGAAATAAGAGCGGAACTCCACTACATGGAAGGAAATTTAATGAATGACATAGATTTATTTCTTCTTCATCAGCAGCAGACTCCAATTCGTCATCATAGAATAACATTGACGGTAGTTTGAGGAGAGTTGGATGAGCCCGGTAATTCTTTACAAGTTTTGTCAGTGTAACAGGGTTGTACTTCTCCTTAGGAAATCTTTCCTCATTGCGGGAATATAAAGGAAGACCCATAAGACGTTCCAGGAAAGACAATGACAAACCACAATTAGCAGCAGTTTGACTCATAAGTACGGGTCCGAGTTGTTGAGGATCTCCAGCAAGGATGACCTGTAAAATAATTTAAGAAAATAAAATTATTGAATCCGCTGAATATTGAATGTGGTTGCGGGTGAATCAATCACAAAAATTACCTGTCCAGCCTTAGAAACCGCAACTAAAGTTGCTGCAATGATTGCCTCCGGTTCAGTACAATAACCAGCTTCGTCAATAAAAACATGAGTGAAATGTCCACTGTCGAGTCCAAGAGAATAAAATTGACCAGCAGTTGTACAAGTAGTAATAATAACTCTATTTCTCGCAACACTGTCCAAATGATCACCGTCTCTGCAGTAATCCCTTATGTTCTCAGGAATTTGGAAATCTTGGCGAAGAAATCCGACTAAGCGAACAAATTCTCCAGGCAGAAAGAGCTGAGATGCGACAAGATGTTGAGCAATGATATCGGCTGCTGAGTTAGATGGAGCAGTGACCAAGATTCTGTAAGAAATGTGAGATTCATGTGAAAAGTATATGCATTTTTAATCTTTTACATCCATTCCATTTGAATCATCACTCAACCTTGAATTGCTGTCCAGTCTGTAGATTTGCAGGACAGCTTCAACAACAGTCACCGTTTTCCCAGTTCCTGGTGGCCCAAAAATAATGTATGGCAAAGGCCGTCCTTGACCCCGAAGAATTCGACGAACAGCATCCTTTTGTTCCGCATTCAACTTTTTGTTGAACCACTTGAGCTTAAGTGAACCACTTAATGCTGCCGCTGATGGTCCTGCCGTGTCACTCACAAAGGTATGAATACTAGACGATCTTTTGTCAGTTCTACCACCCAGTATAGTTTTGGGTGGATTGTTTGACGAGCTCGGATTATACCTCTTTTTAATTAGTTTGCCGGATAATGTGGTCGTTCCGGTATTCGGGTCAGCGTCAGCAGGCGATTCCTAATTAAAATGATAATACGTTTAATAAAAAAAATTGAAGAAGGATTACTCACGAAAAGATATCATTAGATTATGTAACATGGCCAGTGTTGAGTCCAGATTGCATGATTGCTAAGAGGAGTTAAAAGAGTTTAATTTTGAGAGACAACTTTAAGTTTGAGTCCAAAAACCGATACCACAGTTAAAAAAACATGTGCTGAGAAGCGGAAATATCCCCTTGCTCACTTGCAGAAGTTGCTGCAAGTTTCTCTCAACCCAGTGAACACAGATTAATCTCCCGTGAGGGGAGAAATCGTTGTTGGGAGTTAATGTTTGTTTGAAAATATAAAGCTCAGGTTCAGATTGCATTCAGCAAGTGCAAGGACCTTTTTTTAAAGAAACGTGTTTCGGGACTTACTGCTGTGTCACATTCGTCATCCTCGTCCTCCATGAAAGGAATTCGCGGTGGTTTCAATTTGATATTCTCTGTTGGAAATAACCAGTCTTCACCCAAATATTTTTGAGCTAGCTGCACGGCGAAATGAGCCCGTTTATACGTTGTTCGGCCCATGCAGAAATGTACAGTGACATACGTATTATCGTAGCGTTGTTGAAAGTTTTCACCAAATTTAGCGTAAATCTCAGTCCCATGAATCTCACTAATAAAACCGGACTGCTTATCACCTGTCATACACATACCCACCATTCAGTAAATTATCTTAGAAGAAAGTATAGAAACAGATACTGACTACGGAAACAAAATTGTTATGCCTTCAGGGAAAAGGGTTAGAAAACTGGACAATTCAAGTTTTGCAAATCTTCAGATTCGAAGTTCAGCTTACTTAATTGGTGACGTTAACAAATCTATGTTCCCAAAATTGTCTAACCAAAATAAACTTTTCTTACCTTCCGGATCAGCATTGTCAAAAACATGAAGAGGGTCTCCTTGCTGAACTGGAGGATGGAAATCCTTGATCCCCGGACATTCAAACGCGAAACATTCACCAGTTCTACGCAATAAAACGTGGTCCATATCAAACTGACGTCGAAGAATTTCGTTATCAATTTCCTCTAACCAGAGGGCAGCTGTAAACTTTTCCTAAAATGATAAATATCGTCAGTGACTAAAAATTACTTCATACAGACATTTTTTAGGAATAGATTATCCTTATTAGGATTAGGTGTTATGGTAGATAGCAACGAGAATTATAAAAAGTACATAGATGGAATGAACTACTTACACTGTAATTCCCGAAAGCTAAAGGGTTTTTCAAAGTGGGATAAGCATGCAAAAGTTGTGACTCGTCCTCCTTTTTTACAATATCCAAGAGGAATGTGGGTACTGAATATGGCGGAATCCGTCTCGGAAGGAAAAACGCTGACCTCACTAATTGAGCTCCTGGAGCTACTCTGCGGTTTGCAGATTGGATTACTTTATCGATAGTTTCATTAGATCGAACGTCCTGCCATTTGTGAATGTTCTTTCCATCGTTGGTTTGTCGAATTCCGTTCAAAATATCCTCTTGGTCAGACAAACAAGTAATCACCAGGTGACGCCCAATTCTGAAACTTCCAAAATCCAAAACACACAGCTCTCTGGTACTGCCAAGCATTATAGGTGTGCACTGGATCTGTGTAAAATGAAACATTAACATTATATTCTCTCATTAAATGTCTGAAGTTAAATTTCTAAAAATACGTTACTTATATAAGTAAAAATCAAAGCAATTTTGTATATTGTATTGATTGATCTAAAGTGTAACCTTAAAATGGTAAGATCCACCAGGTTCCAAAATCGTAATGACGTCGTCGGACTCTCTTTTTTCCATCACAACTTTAAATTTGCAAACACTCTGGTCTCCCTTCACCGTCACAGATTTCAAGGTGACCTGACGCTCGGATGGATTCTCCACGTCAACGACTTTGTCAATTGTAGAACCAATTTTGAACGCACCAAAATCAATAATTTTCCGTGGTCGAACTTTAATACCAAACTTGTCGTCTAAGAGTGCAGTCAGAGGTGCAGTCCAAACGTTCGCATTGTCAAGCCAGCCGTCCGCCCTACAAATAGATTGAATGTTAATAGAATGTAAATTGTGAAAGCTGATAAGAATACAGTTGCTTCTAGTGTGACAGTGTGAGCTTTATATTTTCAAAATACGAGACATTTTACTTTTACATATACATGTACATACCCAGTGATGAAAGAATGTCATACATCATATGTATTTGTTTACCCACAATTATTCTATTTTGGCCTACCGGCGTCAGAGGCTCTGTCTGTCTGTGTATAAAGTCATACCACCATTGATTCTGACGGGACTTTGTATGCAGTTGTTCTAACGACGCCTTCTTTTTAATATTTCAGTAACTTACTGGTTCTGGGAGGCAGTGTAACTCGGAAAATTGGACTTGGTAACGGAAATTGCTCTCCAACGAAAGTCATCTCGGTCAGATTCGACAGCTTCCACGAGTACTACATCTCGAGCATGCAGATTTCGTGGAGGACACACGCTTTTATCAAAATATATATGATTGTCAATAGACATGACACCGTGCTTGTTACATGTCACTTCCCCGATGAGAGTCTTTGCTTTCGACGGTTCGACAGAGAGAATTTTTCCTGTTGAGCATCCGTTCTCTAAACTGTCAATTTCAAATTTGATCCGCAAATAGTCACCTAAAAACGAATTAATAATTATTAAATTCGGCAATTCCTTATACTATAACCAAGAAGTTAAGTAGTAAGTTGTAGATTCGTTGAATGGTTGCGAACTGCAGAAGGACAGTCCTCGCCACCTTAACAATACGAGTTTTCTCTAACTAGGATTACGCTTCTTCATATCTCGGTACAAAACGGAAGGATACCGCATTTTTTTAAACGCTTGACAGTACCTTCCGACTGATTTCAATTGATCAGTATATTTTTTAATGCTCTAAATAATATATGGACCTTACCTTTCTGAACGCGATATCGAGTGGGTAGACAAGGTATTGGAATATCTTGGATTTCATCGAACTTGGTGCCAAATTTGAATTTGACAACGTCTTCTTGAATTTCAATCACGATTCCAACGGCTGTGTTGAATCTACGAAGACTTTGTTTCTCCTCCTCTTCCGCTGAGACATAGGGTTTCATCAATGTTACTTCCCATTGGGATGATTCTTTGTGTTTCTCAGCCCGAAAGTTCACAATGTCACCTCTCTTGAAATCTTGGCCAAGGGCATTTTTGTCAAAGAAATAAGTTCCACTTATGACTCCACGAGGCATGGCCTCCTCGAGAACAGTAATTTTCCCTTTACCCTCAAATATCTCAATACTTGAAGTATCCGGTTCCGGTTCTGGTTCTGGATCCGGTTCCGGTGCACGAAGTTCAGATCTAACATGCATGGGCGCTGGTCGTCCCATCCGAGATGCAGCAGGAAGTTCAGTAGAATAATGTTGAGTTGGGCTCCGTGGTAGTATTCCATTTTGGTTAGTGGAATTTGCATATGATATGGGAACACGCTAATAACAAAATTAATACCGAAAATTAATGTTTCTATTCACCTATCGAAATGAGTATAATCTCCAACGAACCCTTAAAAGCAGCTTTCAAACCAGGGATTAAGAATAAAAATCGATTTTGGAAGGTCAGGAAACAGGGGCTACCAGACATAGACTTCACGCGAGCACTTCTACTTACATGTTCCAAATTCAGTTCTTCGTCATAGACAGCAATAGAATCCACTGCCCTCAGTGTTGTCGGTGCAATTTCAGGAGTAACTGGCTCGATTGTCTCTCCGACAGGTACAACTTGATCCCCGGTACCCCAGAGTCGATTGAAGAAGTCCCACATCTTGAAATCTGTAGGCAATCACAAAAACTAAAATATATTCTAAGAATCACAAAATCAATACATTAAACCAACTGAATAACTGATACTGATACAGTCAATCCAGTTTGGCCAAGTTTTGATTAAATGAGATGGCAAGACTCAAAAATAACTTGACAAAAGTTCCGAGAATTAAATTAGTATATAGTGTGTGACTTGGCGACGTGTAAAATCAACAGGTACAGTCTAAGTACGGTTTATACTTTGTACATTAGGCTCGTTCAACACAAGTCGTTCTTAATTATTTCAACCAGTCTGGTGTCTGGAGACAGAATTAAAATGAAAGTAATTTCTTCCGAAACCCGAAACCAACCAAATGGAGGAAATACTTATTCAATATAAGTATATGTTGGAGGTGAAGAAGCCTCCCAAGCATCCATAACTACTCGACCTCTGTAATAATCATATTTGAGAGGCAATGATAATGATAATTATGCATCAATTCAGTACACTGTAGATCTAGACACTCTGCGTATACATTACAGAAATTATGTTAAACGAATTGGGATTATAAATCTAAATATGGACATTATATAAACATTCCATTCCTAACGCGTCCTTCCAATTTTAATTTCCTCTCTCTAGTTGAGGCTGATTGATCATAGATTGACCGAATTGATGATAAATTCAGAACTCATAAAAAAATGATTCAAGGTGCTGGCCAGGCCGCGAGTTTTAAGATTTTGCCAACACAAAATCATAACCTAAGTTTAGCTGGTACTCCTGGATAAAATATAGCGCATTCATGAATCAAATATTAGCTATCTTATTGCGTATAAGAGTGAGTGGATATTTTGGACTTCTACTAAATATTCTTGAAGATCGAAGCCTGCATAATTCCGATTCAATATCTTAACAACGACGTCGATGTGCGTCCACGTTACGCCTCCTCCATCCATTTCAGCACTAAAACTAGCCAAATTAAATTCCGAGCTAGCTAGTGGAGTCAGCCAACCGGCGTCCGGCGGTTGAGATATTTTTGTTTCTGTTTCCAATTATATATTAATTATTAAGCGAGCGGAGTGTAGCGAAGCTTTTCTGTTCCACTAGGTGGTCCGAAATCCGTTTGTATCTCGCCCATGTAAATGTTCGCATTTTTTGTCCAGAGCTTTTCTCCGGAACTACGGGGCCGATCGGGCTGTAATTTTTAGGGGAGGTACCCTTGGGGTGTAGTCCTATACAAGGGTGTTTTGGACCGTCTACTGTTAAGGGGTGTCCCCTTAGACTCGACTTTTAGGGTTTGGGTACTTGGCTTGGCAGAAATTTGCATGGCAACCGAGTAGTTTGCATCTCGGTATAACTGACGTAAACAAACTCCGCCGTTGCCATGGAAATCTACCCATGGAAGGATGATGAAATTATTGAAAATCTTGAATATTTTGTATATCGTAAATAGTTAAATAGTCTTTCCTGTAATGGTATTTCGTAAAGTTATATACCGTATAAGATATGAATAATGCATTACGGGGTCCAGGGGCAGAGCCCCGGCGGGGGTCCCATATAATAAGAGGTTTAGCAATGTTACATGGTATTATTCTACGGGACGAGATATAATTTTACGGTGCAAGATATAATTTTCCTATGCAAGGTATTTATTTACTGAGCAGGATATTGTTTTACTGTGCAATTTAATTTAAAATCTACCGTGAAATCCTTCTATTCTACCGGGCGATAAAATCACACCCTTTCTATATCAAAAGACGGGATGATGAGCTTCGCTTCGCTCGCTTTTCTGTGGCACAACCGTTGACGAGATGACACATTCCTAGTATTTATTATTATTATACTATTTTTATTCTTATATTTAATTTTAATGATCTAAATAAAAATCCTAATCGCTCACAGTATTTCTTTTAATATAAATGAATTAAAATTATTTGCTCACCACCAAATCGTCAAAAACGTCTCAGTAAAAATTGGTCAAATGAATTAGAAATTGTTGTCTTCAACACCACAAATAAAATGTCCAGTAGTCCCGAGTAAGTGAGATTATCAATGTTGAAAATTGTAGTGACGAACTCAACGAAATCAAAATCTTGTGGACTTTTCACCACGATTGTGGCCGTTGACTCGCACCGTCGCACGTTTCAAGAATGAGTGGAGAAACAATGAATAGCATATTATAACAAAAACGACCTTTTCCTCCCAAAGTCAGCCGGTCATTACGACTTGACCTCTTCGCTGGATGAATAAGGTAATTAAGGTAGATAAGAAACCATTACGACGACCCAAGAAATAAGAATTATTGTTGAACCAAAATAATCGTATTCGTAGGGACAGGGACGGATCAAAAATCCCCGCCTCCTAGTAGTAAACATTGAATACAAGAGCTACAGTGTGTTCCAAAAGTATCACAAGACTCACGCTACTCAAACTAAGCAAATAATAATTGAATCATAACTCTAGGCAAGGAATGCGAATGGCCAAAAATACACTCTCATAAAGTCTCGGTTTCTTCAAGTTGGTCTATGAATGGTACCCACAATAGTAGGAAAAACTGCTGTGGAAAATGCCTTCTCTAAAACAAACAAAGCCAGTAGAAGGTGAATTGTTAGTCCGTATCTAACCCGGAAGTACGGAATGGGTTCAGCCAACTTTTGTCGCTTCCGCCTAAATACATGTTCATGTTGGTAATGTTAAAAAATTGTTTATTTTCTTACATTCACGTAAAATGTTTTAAGAATTCCGAAATTTCTCGGCTTCGTGAATGAGTACTTGATGGAAAGTACAAAACGTTATAGGTCTTCA
>JAQGCA010004061.1:0-10851 GCA_034698945.1 Protaphorura quadriocellata
AAGACAAATCTTCCAGCTCTTCTGATAATACTCTCAATGCATTTAATGTTAGCTTTAACTGCCGACGACCAAATTAAGGACATAATTGATTTTGGAGTGAACTATAATACTATAATATAATTATAATTAACTATAATATTTTTATTCGATAGACTTAAGACTTGTTGCAGTGGATATAATGACCACAGTATAAAATTGCATTTTCTGGTAGTACATTAATAAGGGAAGTCCATTCAAGTTTAAAATCGATTGTCAGACCGAGTAAAGTAATTGATTCAACAGATTGAATAATTGTATTATTCAACTAAATGGAAATTGGCCCTAAAGCTTTAACTACACGCGGACGTCCGACAATTAATAACTCGATTTTGTCAACGTTAAGCGATGATTTATTATCCAGCATCCAAGTTGATACACAATTGAAAACTTCCTTAATACTAAGAAGTAATAGCCTAATTTGTTCTGGTGGACCCGAAATGACAATAGTAGTATCATCAGCGAATAGTATGATGAGACCCTTCTTAATAAATAAAGGCAGGTCGTTAATGAAGAGCACAAACAGTAGGGGCCCAAGAGTGCTACCTTGAGGAACACCAGTATTGGTGAATCTGATTTTAGAGTTGATACCATTTTTCGTTCAAGAACACACTAAATCTACTATAAGAAAAACCTAAATACTACTATAAGAATAAAAATATTGATTGTTAAGAATAAAAGATACAATACATTCGATCCAAGTGATCAATTTAGATTTGTGAACATAACTACACAATACTGTAACATGATAATGGTAGTAATTACAATTCTAATTGATTATCACATTGTTTAGCCTAAAACACAACCTGGCGTAGAAGGATTTTTTTGAGCTAACCCAGAAATCAGGGCAAGAAAACACAATTCTAAATTTCAAGCCAACTATTTTATAAACTGATTTGTGTTGTATGAAGGTGAAGGGAAGAATTTTGAGGGGAATAAAGTTCAGTTTCAGATGTTCGAAGCCCAAGTCCAAATGCATTCCAAATGAATTCAATAGTATAAACTTAGAGCCAATTCACGTGTGTAATTGTGGATAGATTACCAGGTTCCGGGTTTTCTGTCTCCAGGTGCAGAAGGTCCAAATGATTTCAAGATGATTTCGAAGTATGCCCCTAACATTATATTGCCAATTTTTGGTAGAATTAATACGAATTCACTGGCTGCGGGTTTAGTTTTCAATTAGAGTCCGCTTAAAACTTATAAACTTAATTATCTGAAAACGCAATTCTCTGCTTCCTGCACATAATTACTCCTCTACATTCATATATTTCTCCATATTGTATATAAATTAACAATTGTTTTAACATCAGGTTTGTACAAAGTTTAGGCGATTTGAAAGGAGATAAGAATTGACTTTCCGTAGAATGATCGGATGCCATGCTCGAACAATTGTCTTTAGTCTCAGGCTTTCGGTACAATTGATTCATTCTTAAGTAGTTCACGTCAGTATAGTTTGTCCACTACTATAATCTCCTTTGATTACACTCAAAAATCACAATCTGTTATTTTGATAGAAATAAATGCACATTTTCCAGAACTACTAATACGAATTATAATTTCTATTAGGGTACAAGGTTGAAGATCGATCGACCAAACTTGATTTGACTTGTTTGGGAGTTTTTTCTGACAGGATGTAATGAGTTGATTATAGCCCAACTTTCGGACACCTGAATAAATGACCTAATTTGTTGATTTTGCTGTAGGAGTTTCGCTTCATTTGCAGTGGCAAATATTGCGCATTTAATTGCGCATTCATAATCCTTCTAAATTCCCAAAGCCATAGTATGCAAATAAATACACAAACAATGTAACTAAGGAAGTTAAGCTGGACTGGACTGTCGTGTTTGTGTGTAATGGATAAATTTGTCAAAATTTGCAAAATGTCTATGTCGTAGATTTTGCAATTCTGGAGAGAACAAAGGGAAAAAAACTGGAAATGGTAAACTAATTTATTCTGAAGAAATGAAGTTAGACTTTAATCCTAAGTCCTGACGCACATCAACCGTCAGATTATGTGTGCAGAAGTCAACATGGGGACAACCTGTATTTACCAAAATATTTATAAGTTATTCGTGACACCACATCAGCATGTGGTACATTCATTACATCAGCATGTAATGAATGTACTCAAGGTTTAAAATGAACAATTAAGGTATTAAATGATTACTAGATTGCCTAACTTCCAGGAACGCAATCCTGACAAATTCGTTGATCGTAGAATAGTAATAGTAATTTTTTTTAATTTAGTCAGATGTCACGATATGATTGTGGTAAAAAAATCCCGACCCAAAGTGCCGACAAATTTACATAACCACGTATTTTGAAGCTTAGCAAAATTAACCAACTTAAGCCCAACTGATTAGATCTGGCGAGATTGTATTCAATTATTGCAGTGAATTTTAAGTAAAAATAATACTCAATCATCAACTCCCACTGAAGCCCTGGTCTTGACACTAATTTAAAAGATGCTATCTTTCAATTTCATTAAGCAATTTACAGGCAGTAATTAAGAGGCTACGCTTGAGCGAACTATCTGGTAACTATTTTTCACGGAATCTCTTCAACGAGGCAACGAGAAAGGATTATGATATATTTTCACATAGCGTTTCGAATCCAGATGTGCTCTTCAAATTGTAATCAATCCAGAAATACCATGGAATTTTCAGAATTACATGAGAGATGTACATTTACATTAGAAAATAGAAATAGTATAGTATAGAATTGGGTGTAAATCGGACAGTTCTCTTGTTTCTGTGGTTAACTTGAATGTCCGAGGTCAATTTAGGTGAAATGGAATGACAAAAATTGTGAAATTAATGATCAGAGATGAATGGATTAGGGCAGTCTATACTTTGGATGAAAACATTTCATAAGGAAAGATAAGGTCTAGGGCAAGTGGACTCGTTAACTAACCATACCTGAGAAGGGCAAACATTTTGTAACCAGACTCATTTTCCTTCAAATATTTTGTAATATATGTGTCAGGTGCAAAGGGGAAGGGCATGCAGATGAGTTTTGGCCAAATATTTCTGAACAAGTGGTACCTAACAGCATCCGCAACTTAAGATGCTTGCATATTCCAAAGTGGCTTAAAGTCTAACAAAATCCCTGTAATTATTAGAGTACATTTTATCACGCTTTACGCAAGAAATGTTATCAAATAATAATCATCCGAGTCGGCAGAAATAAAATTAAAATACCTTCCATCGAACTTGAGCCGGAAAATAAAATACATTCGTCTATCAATACTGGACTAATTAAATTCAACTCAGCTCAACTCCTTTTTATAAATCCGTTAGATTTACACGAACAATTGTACTAAATTACTTTAGGACGTAACCTTCCACATTGTGTGCTGACACTTCATTGTGCAAGTTTGACAATTGGAAAAGTACCTTTGTAAATACACTTGTTTGTAAAATTACCTGGGCTTTCTAGCTTCAAATGAATCTTTAGGACTCACCTAAAACCAGCCACTGAAAATCGTTTAAATGGCAAAAGTCTGTCGATGTGCGAATTGCGGTACCTGCTGCGTAACATAATGTGCAATAAGTATTACGCAAGTCATTTTGCTGATTTATTAAATATTATTACTTAGTTGCCTGGCTGAACATCAGAACATGATTATTAAACGTTCCAACCAAAGTACATGAGTTACTCTTTAAATCCAGCTATTATAATAGTACTAATTATGATGAGGGTGCAACACTTCGCAAAGAGTGAATTACAATAATATACATTTTACAATATTCTAATTCTCTGTTTCTCACATTGCAAACTGTAAGAGATAAACGACTGGTATTATGTGTGAAGTAATTTGCAAAAACTCATATTTAAAACTACTTTCCGAAAATCTGTCTTGGAAGGAGTGGGAATATATGAACATTTCCCCTTACATAAGATTAATTTACAAAGCGTGACAAGACGAGAATTGTCGTGACTAACTTTAATCAGTAAAAACGATATAAAAATGCCAAAATGTATTCACAATTTGGTTTGGATGGGTTTTCGGAAATTCTAACACTCAATCGCATCAGATACGCCTTTTTGATCACCCAAGATTACATGATTTTAGATAGAACTGACTATGATTTGGCGGAAAAAGAAGTGGCATTATGCAAATTGCCAAATTTTGTTCATATTTCTCTAATGCGAGTATTGTCATCATAGAATGATTTAACACATAATCGATGGGTTTCGCCATTTTACATATTCTCTTAATTATCTTTTGCGTCATCTCTTTTGTCACAGGGTAATTCCAGTACAGTTTGACCCATTTGTGGGAAGCCATACATGCTTAGGGTCTGGAATTGCTAACGATTCGTTGCGCGTCAGGTAGGTTCTTCCAGGCTAAATATTACAAGATATCAGATATTAAATGAGTTGGAAACCTAAGGATTAACTCTGTGCGACTCCCTTGGATTTCGTTTTTGTCTCTGTATTTTACTATTAAATGACTCAGTTCAGTACACAAGGTGACCATGACCAAAAGCGCAATTGTGGCAACTAACTTTCAAGGCTCGTCAACAGTCTGACAATCTTTCTCTCGAGCAGAGCAAATTTAATGATGATTTCAAAACCACATTTTGCAATCGTATTATCTTAATTAATCAGGTTTACCACTAGTCCACTATGTAATTGAACGAGAACAAGAATGAACTATGCCATTAATCTAATAAACTTGTAAAAAGCATGGACGATTCTGTGGTCACAAATGTAACCTTTGACCTGCCTCTTTACCTCTCTCTCTCTCCCCTGAAACTCCTGACCAATGTGAAGCGAGCAATATTAATACCTTCAAGTCACAGAATGCTCATTTCACTTTATTCCGGACATCTGCACAAAGTACCCTTTTAAGCGACTGTAAAAGAGTATGTAAAGATAAATCTGACTTATTCACAAAATATGAATTGATATTGTTAGGTTATATGAAATGGCTGAACACATCAAACATCAACCTCGACTATCATCTGGGGTCAAAAAAGTTGTACATGTACAATAACGCGCGTCTCAATTTGCCCCATGGACTCCTGCCCGTGTTGCCAGTTCACAGGGTTAGGTATATCTGTTAAAAACCTTGGCCCACAATGGACTGGCTCTTAAAGGATTGGCCTTTATTATTTGAAAACGTGCATATGTATGCACATTTGCATTTGTGGGACATAACTTTTGGCCCACAAGTAACATAATTAACTTTTTGGGTTGATACCTTAAAATTTTGTTCCCTTGCAATGTTTTCAGTGAGCGAACGGGGTAGAATAACTCAAGAATGAGACATGTCTATTTGATCTCTTATCTAATGGTTTGACCGAATAATATAACAAATATTATATTATATTTCCTTTGCTTATAAATTTATAATACGATCTCTTCTGCCAGGAAAGCAATGCGTGACACGAATGTTATCAGTGGTGTACAATACTTTGTTCTCGCCTCCCAAGGACAATTCCATTTCATTTTATTTAATGTAAACAAAAATGAGGAGTTTGAGCAGATATTACTGAAGCAAGCATACTCTCACTCACAACCAACTCACAAGTTGTCAATCTAGTCTGATCGGGTTGTTGCAAAAATGAGATCAAGCGTTTAATAATCTGTTACTCTTTCAATTTGTGTTTTATTGAGCAAGTATGTACAGCAATTTGATTACTCTCCTTCACATAAAACCCACAGAAAAAGGATTTGGGATACTTTGAGTAATTAATTAAGAATTCTCGTAAACAGAATGAGTTTGCAGCTCAGTTGATACTAATCCAGTAAATTCACGAATGAGTGGGCACGTAGGAACAATCTTGCAGTTCATGCAGTTTTATAAGGTACTCATGGCATGCTAAAGCTACGCACGTAAAACTATTAAGGTTAAGTTGATTAAGTAACAAGTCATAGTCCTTACTCCTTACTAAACCAAGTACATATGACATGAGAGAATAAATAACATTGAGTCATTTTATTACTGGGCGGACATAAAAATTACAAAGTTGATCAAGGAAGCTGACGCTGACTGAAACCGGAAGTAATACATAATACATATATTTAATTTTAAAAGTGAAAACTCATTCCCTTGTCTTATTAGTCACAAATTAGTGAGTGGCTTCTGTTTACAGCTGCAGGTTAGCTATGTCTAACAAAGGGCAAAATAGTAAAACCATAACCCCCATTTATTTCTTACAAATATTTAATGATCCCATTTGTTTTCTGTAGAAACAAGTGTACATAAAACACGTAAGAACATCACTCGTACAATACGACACAATAATGACATAAGAAAATACACGCATATTATTCAATATATACCAAAACCGCACAATAAATAATGTCAGACACAAATTGAACACGACGTATGAGAAATATTACTGACCTAATAGTTAAATAAATAAATCAACCATAAAATCTCAAATGATATCATACAAAACGTTTTCGATTACTGTAATTTTTCTTTTAATCCTTTCCTCGATAATTTACCAGAGCGGCCATATCCTTCAAATGCGTCTAGATTGTACCCGGCAAGTCCGCCCCCATAAAGATGGTTGGGATAAGTGGCAGGATAGTGATGACCTCCTCCGTATTGTTCGAAATGGCCATACTGGCCGGTAGAGTAGTGTCCTCCTCCATAAGTATTATGGCCATGCCCATACTGTCCCTGCTCATAATATCCTCCACCGTAGTGTCCATGACCACCGCCTGGGTAATTGGTAGGATAATGTGCGGGACCTGGATATCCACCGTAATTCCCGTAGGGTGGAGACGGAGGTGACAAAGCAATTACATTTGCGCTGGATTGAGCACCAGCATGGGAACCACCCACTCCAGTTGCATGGGCGGTTGCACCACCACCACCAAATCCATTAAAACCGTTATTTGCGTGGGCGTTACTTGCACTATTTGCAGCGGTGATTGAGGCGCCAAATGGTCCGAAATTAAGGGACGCTGTAATAGATTGAGCTTGAGCCTGGCTATGCCCTTGAGTACCGGTACCACCATACCGGCCTGATGGCGAAGAATCGTCAAAACGTATAGCTCCAGCGTCACGTTTATTACGAGGCTCAGTTCGTTCAACAATTTCATAGTTTAAAGTCGGCAGTCTTTGTTTTGCTATCAGCGATGGGAGAAATTCCACGCCATATTTCTCCTTCTACATGAAATATGGACGCTTTAGTTGTAAATAATTAAATTAGATTCAAGAGCTGCTCATCTGAAGTTGTGAGTGCGTTACCAATTTTTCATCATCTGTCTGAAGATCCGGTCTAAAAAGTCTGAATGCTTGATTCACATTTTTGTTATAGTAGTTTTGAGCGTCAACGTCCGGTACTTGACTCAAGTGAGTTTGAAGTTGTGTATCTTTGTCTGCAGGAGTGAAGAACAAAGATCAAATTAATCTGCCATGAGACTAAAAATAGATTTTAACATATCACATATAGCAACTTAAGGTTGGTTTACATTGTGTTTAATACCTTGTGTTGTTGTGAGGACGGTCGTTGTGTCAGTCGTGTGAGCAAATAGGTCTGTCGCCAGAGAACAAAACAGAACCGCGACGGCGAACTTCATTCTCAAAATTGAAATATTAGAGAAATAAAAACATGTAATTTCCTTTATATACATGAGGATGTGAGGATGTGGAGCATTAAATTTATGACCTTCTCCACGCTCTTTCTTCCTATACTTCCTTCCCGTTGACCTTTGCTTACGTATACAGTACACACGTCGCAACAATCAATTATTAAAGTATCGTTGATGAAAGCATAACTTCAGCCAATCTTTGGTGCAGTTCGCATCTTCGCACCGTACACAACTTCGTCAATTTCCCTAGACCTAATAGTGTGCACATTATTAACAGCATTAAGGGACTGGGGGTTAAAGGAAACCTTGTGGGATTCCTATGCAGAGATACGGATTTGAAGACTTCAATAACCTAGAATGAAATGATTCTACAGGAGATGGGCCTTAATTAGTTGAAACGGTGTAACAATGATCTGAAGCGAGTCCACAGGTCAAGTCTAAGCACACATAAAACATCAATGCAAGAAGTTCAAAAATTTATTATTTAGAAAATCTGAAGTGTAAAGCATAATTTTAAAGCCTAAGTCATATTGGAATGTCACGGTGTATTTTTAGTACCGATTTATTCATAAAAAAAGTTTGGCCAGAAACGGCCTATTTCGACGAATTAGTGCAAGCGTAATTTATTTTGTAATATTTTGATAGCAGACTAAAAATCGATTTTGACGGAGAGTGCAGTGATCTTTTGATTGACTGAAATGACACTGCTCCTTAAGGAATAGATAATCCCTGCATCCAAGTTCTTTTGAACGTGCTAAATTTGATTTAATAGGTGGTGTCATCCATATAATACGCGGTGGAAAATGCTTTCCTCGAATGGCTCGGATGCCATCCTAAATCACCACGATCTCGAACAATTACGAGACTCATTTCCAACTTTGGGACCAAATTCCAGTTCTTAAAGTCGTCTGATGTCGCCCTTTGGTATCACCGCACGTATATCGCAGAGACTATTTCTCTAAATATATACTAGGATGTCGTCCCGTTACGAGTGCGCCACAGAAGGGCGAGCAAAGCGAAGGAAGTACTACTCATGTTTTGCAAAGGAACCCCTTAGTTCGTTTTCAATTTCATTACACACTACTCGCAACTCTTCGGTCGAAAATCAGTTATTTGAAAGGACTACAGTCTAGCCAGTCTATTTTTTGTTCAGCGTAATTAACTTCATGCATCGGATTCACCAACTTAATGAACATTTCGGAATTCTCTTTTGTATCGCAGGACTTTCATAGCACTATTCTCTCGTTCTTCGGTAGTGTTTTCATTCTCTGTTCAACTTCTTCGATCCGAATTTCCATAATATTTTATTCCTTTCTTCAATCTTGACGTTTCTCTGTCGCTTTTCTTGTTGCATGTGCTCACCATTCTCCCGATTTCTTCTAGCCATCCGCAGCTCGCTCAGCATCCATACTTCTACCCTCGCAATCCATCCAGTACTTTTTCCTCTGCTGGACTAATCTTCACTTCAGTATGCCATTGGGAATGGGACAGCGGGCTGTCCAGTCACACACAGTGCAATCGGTTTGACTCAAAGGACTTGTTGACTCAAGTCCCAACAAGAAGGGAATGGGACAGCGCGCTGTCCGATCACACAAAATGCTTTGAAGCCGAATATAAGAGCTTCGCTTTGTTCACTTCGCTCGCCCAATTTTTGATTTCGGGCTCAAAAAATGACAAAAATATCTAATCCGTCCTAAGAATCAGCTAGCGGTCAGTTCCGACGAGCTGATGAAGGCCGTCTCATTTTCCTCCTGGCTTAGCTTGTGGTCTATACAGTCTCCGCCCCAAATTCGAAGGCTTTATTGAGTTGGTGTGACGGGTGATATTCTCTTAATTACTTTGATTTATGCGTCTAATGCTAAAGAGATGGGCGTATCTCCGATTGTGTTAGAGGAAGCAATGACCGGTCGCTTAATGTTAAAGAGATAGGCGTATTTCGGAGTCTATGGTTATGCTAGTAAGTAATGATCTGTGGTTCGGATTATGCTGCTACGTGCCTGGCTACCGTTCCGTACACAGAGCGTTTATGTTTGCAGTGTGGGTTGCATTGATTGGAATGAAAACCGTTTGGCAGATTGCTGCACGCGGGAAGCATGTCTTGTGCGTAGGATTGTTGAACCTATATAATGACAATGAGCGTGACACGGAAGTGTAATATGAGTGGTCGGAGTAATATAACACTCCGACATTGCTGCTTACTGCGTTCTATTAAGTGAAAACGGTGGTTTCGGTTTGAGAGTTTTGAAAGCAGAGAGGTTCGCGCGACAGACAGACGGGCGGGGAGGATTTTATAAGCCCTTCACGGGACTGCGTCCGCGGGCACATAAAGGTCCAAGTTAAGGCCAAGGCCTGGACTCTATTTCCCCCGTACAATAAAGGTCTAGGTCTAGGTGAAGGTCAGGGTCCGGATTCTATTTTCCATGCAATTAAAGATCTACAGGGTGTCTTCTTTATTATTTGGCCACATATTAATTGTTCTCCTTTCTTAACCATGCGCGCTAGAAACTTAAAATTTTGAAAATATACAGCCCTTAACTTACTCTTCATGAAAAAAATTTGACATTTTCAAATTTTTGCAAAATGTCGAACAAATTGGACGTTGAAGGGGATTTCAGAATTCGAAAACTTTCCAACGAAGGTTTTCAAGAAATGCAGTGTCACGGACATGAAAAAGGACGGAATTACGGTATTTCGCAGCTCAGTGGCAACCATATTCTACTCTGTCGAATTTCGTCGCAATCACAAAAATATCGGCCTCCCATCTCCGGCCGTGGAGCAAAAACCTCATCGACGTCCCGTAAAAAACAAGCCAAAACTGAAGCTCCGGAAACGATTCATGGTTGTCGGTGCTCTGACGGGTCGTGGTCACCCCTCTAATAGAGGTGAGAGGTGGCCCAAAACGTAAGAACTAACTCGGAATATTCCATTCAGCACGTGTTGAAGCCAATTTTGGAGAGAAAAGTCGCAAAATTATATCCTGGAGAGACCGACAAAGTTTTTTTCCCACCACGAGGGAGGTTAGTCACAGACATCCCGGAAAACCACCCGCTATGCAGAAGATTTGAGGTCAAATCTCGGAATGACCGTCATTCCCAAGGCAGAGTTTCCTGCCAAGAGCCCTGACAACAGTCCCGTGAATTTCATTGGACTCGGTTATGTAAAACTCAACTAGAATTATTAGAGTTGTTAGATGATTTTGGACTAACAAATGAGTGTATCAAGGATTATGCCTCTTTTGAGGTTAAAATTGATGAAGAC
>JAQGCA010004062.1:0-10851 GCA_034698945.1 Protaphorura quadriocellata
CTTTAATATTTCCAGTTTCAAAATTCCGAAATAGCCATTCTGTTCAGAAAGCGATATTGCAAGTTTAGGTGAATCGTTCTCGTGAGTACCTTGTGCGGAGCACGCGCGGCACCGCAAGACATAGACGAAACGGGAGTTTTCTTCCAACGTGGAGAACGAATTTTTCAAGGACAGACTTTGACCAAAATGATCAAGTTTTACAAAATTTAAAAAAAATCGAAAAATGAAGAAACAATTTGAAAAAAAATTGAGCAAAATAAAATTTCAATTTTTTTTAAAATCCTAATTTCTCATTTTTTCTCATATTTTATTTTTTCAAGTTTATTTCAAAATTTCAATTTTCTTCTAATTTTTATTTATTTTTCAAATTTTGTTAAACTTGAGCATGTAGATCCATACACATGGGTCAAAGGGGTCAAAGTCTGTCATTGAAGAATTCGTTCTCCATGTTGGAAAAACTTTCGTCGTTTCTTCGAGTGAATTTGACTTAAAAGCATGGAGAATGCTAGATTTTGTTGATTTTTCACCCATCTTGGCAATATATAAAAAAGTTAGCAACCTGTTTGAGCGGTAACAGACTGGCCGTTGGAAACTCAAGAGTGCACATCATTGGCCTTCCATCTACTTCATTGGCTTCATTATAAGACATGTCCCTGTCGAATCGGATAACCCGATCGACGGGAGAATGAAATCGAACAAGGTGAGATACTTTTGACTCACCCTGTATGTATATCTATTCCATAAAAAATTCTAATTTCGATCGCATCACTTCGTGGAATCTTTTGAAAATGAAAACGCACTTCAACATCAAGTACATTCTGCCCTTCAGATTCAATCACACTATTTAGAAAATATATTCTGTATCGTAAGAGATCTGTCACTGCACTAAACTACATGAATCTCTCTCCTATCGAATGTATCAATCTTTTGAAGAACTGTATCTTCTCACTCAATCTCAGACCTGCACGGTCGCAAAATATCACTCCTGAAGATATCGATGAAACCTAGTTCAATATAATGTCTACTCTATTGGAACCAGGCCCAGAAAATGACGACCAAGGAACAAGTTTGAAAATTCGCTCCGGTCACTAGGACCAGACAATGAAAATTTACAGTAAAGTCGGCATGCCTCAAAGCGACTTGAATGAACAGACGAAGGCATGGAAAAGACCACAACATTGTGAGTTTAGCGGTTTGGCTGGATACATTGCAAAAAATTTGGGCAAAAAATTTCCCCAGCTCAAATCATTTCAGAATAGGATAGCCCCAAATGACATCAACTTGGTTATCAACATGTTTCAGAGGCGGATTAGCGAAACCTTCATTTCATTGTTTCCCCATTTTTCGTAATTTTGAGTTCCATTTTCAAGATTCTACATAATAATATAAGCAGTATAAGCAGTATAAGCAGGGGGACTGAATTGCGGTTTTAGAGCCATAAACATCTGGCAACTCTAATTAGTGCATAAATTCCAAATGAAAATTATGAAACAATAATGCATTACGTTCGCGTACGAACATTTATTAGAATAGGTCACGTAATGCATTACGTTCGCGTACGAACATTTATTAACACAAGTCACATAAATCGTGAGATGCTGAATGAGAAGAAAGGAATGAAACGATTATTCTAAATACAATCAATTTATTCTGTGGGTAACTGAGTTCAGTTGAAAATTGTTACATATGCATCTTTGTTATGAATCTAACTAATTATTGTTGTAGTTCCAAATTTTAATTTGGCTGACAACTGTTGTCCGAAGTGATGAAACTGTAAAGAAATAAAGAAATTCATTTTCGTTGCCAGTGTAATCTTAACCTCCTCGCCACGATGCAAAATTCGCAAAAACGGAAATCGAGTACTGACTTATCTGGGAGGACAACATTGAATAAGCTTGCTGCTAATTATCAGACATCACTCTGCACTCAAATTATGAACTCACCAATGGATTGTCTTGCCAATTCCACGTTATACTGGCGAAACGAAATTGGCAAATTTATTTTTTTGCCAATTTGAACTCAGCTTTTAGCCCTGAGAGGAATTTGGCAAATTATGAAAACCGGGTTGTACAAATTATCAAAAGTGAAAATTTATTCTAAACCAAAGGAAACTTGAAAAACAAATATAGCGAATAAATCTGAGCCACTGTTGGTCGGTACGTACAAGAAGAGCAGTTGTCTGGATCCGTTCTTAGAAAGATGAGAAGTTTGATTTTTGATTGTACAATTACAAAGTTTCTGAATAGTGTGGTTCATTCGGTTATTCCTTCTCCGAAATCTGGATTGCCTGTGGGGTGGCATTATTTTGTTGATACTAGTGCTCCGCACGAATCCGATTTTGGTCGCATTCGGATTCGTTCGAATCCGGATTCGAATTTGCCTACCACGAATCCGGTTAGAACCGGATTCGGATTCGGATTCGCACGGTCGAATCCGGGAAAAGTCGGATTCAAATCCGGATTCGGGATTCGCGAATCCGGATTCGAATCCGAATTCGTATTGCAAGCGAACACTACATTCTCGTAATTTCAATTAATGACGCATAATTTAAAAAAATAAAAATATAAAAAAGTATTTAGTAATTCAAGCAAAATTATTAGCGTAGTATTTAACAGATATCTCGCGGCTGCTGGGGTCTACAAAATACCTATGTCTGTATTTTTCAGTGACACGATTTCAGTTTAATTTAATTTAATTTTTTTTAAACATTTATTATCTACCAACAAAGTATGACAATGACCATGCCAAACTCTTGGACCATGTCGAATTTGGTAGGCTAAAATTTTAAAATCGGAACGTGTCTTATAATGAGGTATGAATGATAGTTATTTGCTAGTACTTTGATAATAGTTCTCGCTATTAAATTTAAAAAAAACGCGAGAAGGATTCGAATCCGACCGAATTCGGATTCGAATGCGGAATCAAATCCGGATTCGCGAATCCTCAATGCGGATTCGGATTCGTTCGAATCCGGATTTGCGAATCCCGAATCCGGCAAAAGTCGGATTCGGATTCGAGATTCGAATTCGGATTCGGATTCGTGCGGAGCACTAGTTGATACAGATTTCCTTGTGGCTATGCTCATGTAACATGGGAATGATAAATCTCCAAAGCGGTACTTACCAAAAAATATTTAATGTAACAATCTGATATGACTGACATGGAAAAGTACCAAAGAGAACTGAAAACGAGCCTGACAGTGGGTGAGATGTTGGGTTATGATGTCTTGTTTCATCTTAGCTTGACTTTTTGCGCAGATACATTTATGAAATATATTTAATTAGGTCAATGCCCCGATTAATATGGCAGAGACTATGAAGCGCCAGACATCCAGAGAACGCGGTTCGTACCATCTCTGGTGTCCAGTCGGTCGCTTCAATGAAGATACGTAATTTATGACTTAAGACCACACAACCGTTTTTATCGGTTTCATTAGTCGGTCTTTCAATAGACTGGAGGCCTTCATCATTTTGGATTTGCACCTGAATATATTATTAATTTATAAAGAATCGGTCGATAATTCGAACTCCCGTCGTCACTCACCATCAGTAATGAGAAGTCGTCAAATTCTATTTATGTAGTTTGTACCATCCTCCAATATGTTCTTAATTTCATTCCGAAGGTACTACCTTGTAATGCCGACAATCTCTAATTTAATTCCACATCCAATCTGTTCAATAATATTCACATTGTAATCTTGCTCACCGATCATTGGAGCAACAATCGTTGGGACGCCATAATACGTGGACTCTCAAATATTTCCATATCAAGCATGGCTGATGAACGCTTTAATTTATTTGTAAGCAATTGGGATTTATATCAAGGTTATATGCGACGGAAGGAATCACGCATATATGTATAACTTTTCTTAACTTACTCTTAACTTTGAAACTTCCGAATAATTCATAAAGAAGGGATTATGTTTCGGCTTGGAGTTCAAATGCTTTCGCGGTTGAACCATATAAGCTGACGCAGATGACGCCACCTGGGCCGCTTCCTTCAACAAAAACGAATATGTCCTGAGAAATTTTATTTTTATCAATTGTATATCTCACTTTAGTATACAGTTGGATGATGAAAGATGTGGGTTGTAAAACTCCATCGGAAACTTGTGATGAGATTCCGCGATATGCATGGCACCTACACGTATATAAAATGGTGGAAGACTGAGAGCATACTCAATGGCATAAAAGTGCTTAAGAACTGTTATTTCCCTCAAGTTCTATCAATGGCGGCATGCCCGGAATGTCCAACTCTTTCCTCATTATTGACGTCCAAAATTGGGAAATAATTCATTTGTATGACTCAATATTGCCAGTAGAGGGGTCTGAGTGCATTGTACACCCTGTTCATCCAAGTAATTGGTTTTTCGTAATCAAACTGCACGTCTGGGATCGAAGATGTCTCGGGCACCATCCACGTAGATTCTGGCATCCACATAATGTGGATAAATTTTGCATTGTATTTATACGCTATTCCCGACCCACGCTCGTTGAAGAAATCCGTCAATGATGATCAAATCAATTTTGGATGTTTTGGAAATCCAGTTTTTGAATTTTGGGCTCGGAAGGACGGTTCGGCATAGCATCTGACCCAATAGAGAAGGGAGTCCCAATCTTCGTGTGAGCCAGCCATACATTTGTTCAGGGCAGATGAGCCTTTCGCATTGGCCAGTAGTTTGCGCAATGCCTTAGGATTATCTCTGACAAGGATTAGTTTTTGTCCGAAAGTAATCACTTTCCGATTTACGAATTTATGCGTGTACCCTGATATGAATGTAGCAGTTTTACCTCTGAAGGCCAATTCTTCATATGTGATTTTATGACTGTAGGACGTCACAAAAAATAAAACAAAATATTTGCAGTCTAGCCTACTTGGATTTGGAAGACTAGCATGGTCAAAGTGACCACTGCTCCGGTAATAATGAAATATGCCACTCTGTGCTTGATTATTTCAAATTGAAATTTTTGAGGAATATGGGTAAAATATGTCAACGTTGAGTAACCGGATCGGCGGACTACACAGAACAGTTCAGTTGAAAATTTCTGTGATAGTCGAGAGAATTGTGGAAATGACAAATATAAATTTGTGTGATAGTAATGAAGAGTTTCAAACAGTGAGGTGGCTTTATATGCAGTAATAATTGTACAAATATGACTAAAACATTGGAATTATAACTAGAACTAACGTGGAGAAGTAGTAGTACGAGAGAGTGCTACTATTAAGCGAGTTATTGCAAGGTGGAGGGAAGTTGCTTATTCATGTATGTCTGATTCACTTCTATCATGGACAGGGCAATGAACTTACCATCTGTCGGTTTCACAATGCAATGATGGAATAAACTTAATTAGTCTAATTACCTTTACCTTAAACTAATTTGTTTCAGTGTATTCCGTACCGGTCCGAACATTTATTGCGTGCCAATTCCGGCTGCTTAAAGCTGACATCCAGACAATTGGCGTACCTTCTCTTGACCATATGGAGATCCATCTACTATCTATTAAAATTATGGTCATGCGATGCATTGAATTTCGATTAACCTGTGTAAGTTTTAAAAGGAACAAACAAACAATTATATTTAAAATGTAATGTGTGTTGACGTGTGATGAACTTACCTTAGCCACCCGTGCAGAAAAAGAAATAAATGAAGTAAACAAACAAACTAGAGAAAGAAGTAACTCAGTTACAGTTAAAACTACGAAATGTCTCTGCAGAATACTTTATAGCACAATAATTGTTTGCAAGATTCCATGTTATATTGGCAAAAACTAAATTAGAAATTTTGTTTGGCGAATTTTGTCCAAGTTTTTACCCCTGAAACGAAGTTGGCAAATTATGAGAACCGAGATGTACAATTGGCGAAAGCGAATATTTAGGCAATCAAAGGCAATTCAAAATAAAAGTATAACAAATAAATTTAAATTATTGTTTGCCGGGCACAAGTAGAGCAAGTGTTAGGATCCACTTCTCGAACGATGAGAAGTTCGACTTTTGTCTGTACAATTTGCTTAGCATCTGAATATTATTATTCATTTTTCTGTATTTCTTTTCTCTGAAGTCGGGGTTGGTCACCGGCTGACATTGTTTTGTTGACCCAATTTTCGGTGTGGCGTTGCTCTTGTAACATGGCAATGATATACCTCCAAAGTGGTGGCCATCTTAATCGTAAAGCTCGTCCAAACCGGGCGTCGGCATGCTCGATTACTTGCTATAAAATTGAGCGTTCTCACACAACCGACTTGACTCTGTCATAAAAATACGTGAACTCAAAGTAGTCGACTAGTTCTTTCAGCTCACGTGGAATTATTTTCAAAACTTGTTGAAAACACCAGGAACGTCTTTCACAGTAACAAACGCCAACACTGCAAATAACTACTGTTCATGTATGTAACATACGCAAATGGGTAAAAAAAAGTGAAACCAAAGGATACCGCACAAAGGACGCGGCAAATAACCCTCCGTCAGAATTGGCTGTATTCTGGTTTAGTTTAGAGAATCTAATACGGTGTAAGAATTTTTAGGCATGTAATGCCTTGGGTATATTTTTATCAATTCCATTTTTGAAGGTCGATGTTTTCCACGAGGCGGCTCTATAATCACGTTTTCTCTGTCATTTACATTTTCTTTCGGTGCTAATGTTTTCATTGTCATAATTTCCCTCGACCAAAACGAAATTCCGCTCCCAAGCTAGGTATAGTATCAATGTAATTATGTTTAATGTACATATTCACGATATAATTTAAGTCACGGTCGACAGCTGTGGCCGTAAGATACGCCATCCATTATACTTCCAGTACACTATGACAATGTTCAAAGTTTCAAAGTTCAGTTTTATTCAGATGTTTTGCCAGGTCAACATTTCATTAATACAATTAACGAACCACTGCAGTTCTCCCCCGGGTGACAACATATAAATAAATCAAAAACTTGTAAACACTAAATTTAATACATTTTTCATAAACTGTTGACTTATGAGGAGGACACAACAACTCAGGCCTACTTCCCAATTGCTTATCAGGAAACTAAACCATTCTTTGAAATCACTAGGATCTTTTGCCAAAAGTAACCATTTGCAGTAATGAATATTTCTTTTCTCAGATACAGTATACAGCTTATAATCTATTAATATAGGACCCATATCAATGCTTTTTCTCACAGACAGATGAAAGTTACTTATTTTTGACATAAACATATTATTTCTAAGCTTTCTCGTAGCGAAAGTGGAAATTAAGTAACTTATTGGAAAAATGTTAAGTTTGAAATGTAGTTTTTTTAAACATTAGAGTGGATTTCACGGCCCATAAAATCACACGGGGTTCGCTCCGTTGTAAACTTATTAATTACAGTATTGTCAGATCGAATGATTCCGTGTATTAAACGGCTATTTATTTGACCGATCGAAGTGAACTTTAGTACTTGACGAATAACTACAATTAAATAGAACACAGGAAATACAGTATTCTAACTTTTATAGTATAGGTAAAATTTCATTGCGGAAAGCCGTGGTATTTATTATTATTACAATTTTCGGTTGCTTCATAATGCTGTAAAATTTTCTGGTGATTTCGTTAGCAGTATTCTCCAATTCATGTACAATATTTTACAACTTTTATGACTTTTCTAAAATATTTTATGGTTATCCTAACCGTTAGTATACGAATACACGGTTTCAATTCCAACTGCCCGACAAAAAATTCGAAAGGCGTTGCTGTTTATTAAAATAAAAACTATTCGTCAACATTCCTGCGGTGTATACGACAGCAATTATTTTGCAAGTTGTCGGATTTCATAAGACAGTGCTGATCAATTCCAACAGTAAAAACAATAGGCGGAATAGGAAGAAGTGAGGGCAAAAAGAGAAATTCTCACTTTTCAGGTACGCATGTTTGCATATTGTAATGCAGTGTGTGGCGACTTTTATAGTTTTGATATGTTAAAATATCGTTGTACGTCTCTAGGCCAAACGGGAAGCAACCCAAAAATACGCGATGATGTTTGATTCGGCCTGAGCGGCTACGTCAATTAATGGGCGTATATTTTGTATATGTTAAATTATTTATTAATGGAAAGAATTCGGTGAAACAAAAAAGAAATGTAGATTTGTCTCGTTTTTTAGTTTGTCCTTCATGTTGGATATTAGTGCCGTAATGGTCGTAGCCTGATGAATTGGGTCAACACGTACGACCCTAACATATTAAGTAGCCTGGAATGAGTTGAATGAATACAAATTATTTCCATTCATTTTTGAGGACATGAAAATTTATAGGTACTCCACTTGGATTGGATTGGATTGGATGTAATTTTATTTAAGTCATCAATAATCATAACCCACACAACATTAACATCAAAAATGAAACATTGATTTATCAGTAAAATCAGATTTCATATCTGAATGTGAACTAATCTAGCAAATACTTATCATGGTATGCGACATTATTTAATTACATAAATAAACTCGTGGCTTCACCGCGAGGTCATAATGTCAAAGTAAGTTGAGACAAATTTGTTTACATAAAAGTTTAGTAATTAAATACATAAGTTCGTTGAATTTAATCCTCAGGACTTGACTACTATTTCTTCAAATAGATAGTGTAATTTGTATCGTTTACAACATAACGTAATAAACTAAAGTTCCCAGAATATCCATCCGTGCGTGAATAAAGAAATATAACATAACAGCCATTATAATTTGTTCTGAATATTGATTAATTATTCCGTTTTTTTATTTACTTAATTTCATTAAATTAATTTCAACGATTTTGTGAATTTGTAAGTGGGAGATGTCACTCGCATCCAAACCGGAATCACTGTATTGGAAAAAAATCGAATCTGCTCATCGGAAATCATATACGACGAATATTATGACAGACACACCAAGACGGGGATGCGGATGGCGGGGAGCTGGAATAATGTTCGGACTTCTCGCAGGTCAGCAGTCACGAATGAAAATAGTAACACGTCGCAAACGAGGTTGTCAAAATTATTTACAATTTGGCCCTGTGTCTGACTAATTTTTTTTTGACTTGACCCACTGCACTGGATCTTGTATTTGCATTGGGTTGTGTTTATTTTTAAGAGTACTACAAAGAATAAGGAATAGCCGACAGTCCTTCGGGCTCTAATGCTTGCATGTTTTCTTGGGCAATATTCCTTAAATTCACTTGTCCCAATTTTTCAGGTCTCTGCATGTCTTTCGTCAAACTTGCCAACAAAGCCCTCACAGAGAAGAACTACCATCCATTAAATATCGCATTCTGGACCTGCCAGGCTAACACAATATTCACATTATTATCTCCTGATTGTGAAGAAGAAAAATGGTTTTGAGAGCATAGCCAAGGAAAAGGCGAAGCTAACAATTTTCTTAGTGGTATGAACCTCATAATTGCATTTCACACATTTTGAAAGAAAATCCGATACTAATATTAGCTTTGTAGTAGTATATTAATATAATTTGATATTTCACCGGCACCTAGCCTGAGATCGGTCAGGCTTTGTCCGGCACCCCGTAATGAATCCATAAGAAGAACATTTTTAAATTTTCCCCTTTCCTCTTTCTTGGTTTGTGTTTAATGCTCAATTGTCGTTTAAATCATCATGGCAGGGTACTTTTTCCACTTTTATGGCCCGAATTGAAGCCCTGAAAATTTTTATTCCCATCTTTACACCGGTTTCTACTAAGTGTGATCAGTAGTTTACCCATATATGAGTGGTTGAAAATCGTCAAATTTTATTCCCGTCAGGGGGAGAAAGGGGTTCATTTCAATTTTTATTTGAATTGAATGCATTTGGGAGAATTCTGAATCCATTGATACGGGAATTATTTTAATCCGTTTTAGTAGTTTTCTGAATGCGTGAGCACAGACAGATTGACATTCCCACAAGGCAAGTAATGTTTTATATGAGTGCATGAATCCCGTAGGCAAGAGGTGCAGTCGTCTTTATTGGCATGAGCACATTCCTGTACTCACTGGAATATTTGACTGTGGCGGACGCTACGGTGATGCAAGCATCCAGACCGATAGTCGTCACTCTGTTTGCAAGAATTTGTCTCGGTGAACCTTGTGGAATCATCCCAGTTTTAGCTGCCGTGGTAATAATCAGCGGAGTTTTTGTCCTCGCAAGACCACCAATATTGACTGGGGCGGACCAATTTGATGCCGAAACTCTGGCAAGCATCCTTCACGTTATGACATTTCAACAAGGCAAAGTGGTCACTTCCAACTTGTCTCCCGCCCAAGCAAATAACAAACACTTTGTTCTCATTTTTTTGTAGATCGGGATAGGATTGGCATTTGCTGCAACGGTAACCTACTCGATGGGCTACGTAGTTATTCGTGGTCTTAGGAATGTGCACTTCAGTCTCCCCCTCTTTTCCTTTGGCTATGTGACATCCATCATGGCTCTCATTTCGTCCTTGACAATGGGAGTTTTTAAAATCCCACGGTCAGGTGAAGACTGGATTATTGTCATGATTGGATGTGCTGTCACTGTACTAATAACTCAAACTCTGCTATTTTTGTCACTGAAATTTGAGGAAGCAGGAATTATGGCCTTGGTCAGGACGTTTGACATTGTCTTTGCGTTCATTCTCCAACTCGTTTTCTTTGGATTATACCCGGATGCTTTCAGGTACGTGCATCATTCAACTAATTCATGAATCAATCAAGGAAGTTTTTAATTGTGTTTTTCAATGTGTTGCGTCATTGCAGCTTCTATCGTCGCTTTTGGTGTGATTGCTATAACGTTTTTGAATAATTTTTTAGGTGTGAATAGACTCCCTATTCCAAAAATCACTCAAAAAGAAATAAGGAGGCGTGAAGAGATTTGTTGTTACGAGTTGTATTTTATTTT
>JAQGCA010004063.1:0-10850 GCA_034698945.1 Protaphorura quadriocellata
TAATGGTGACCTTTTGAAGTTCATGGTCCAAATATCATGCTTTCAAATTGTGTTATGTTAACACGATTTTGAAAAATAATAAAAGGTCAACGAAAGTCAATGTAACTTTTACTAAGCGGTAGATATAAAATAAAACTTCATTCAATTCAATTCAATTCAATTTATTACAACTTCCAATACAAGACTGGCTATTAAGTTTCATGTTTTTACATACTAAAATGCATGCTGATAAACTATCGTTCCATGATCATGCATCATGCCTTCAAGCCTACCAGCCGTCGAGAATCGACTTTTTCAGACAAAGTTAACTGTATAAAAAAGTTTTATTTGCTAAACTTTTTAACTATCGCAAGTGCCTTTGGCGATACCAACGCGCCCATATTCAGAAATCTTCTGCTCTGGTTTCACTGGGAATGATTTTCATTTAAATATAGAAATATGCAGAGATTTTAGCCTACCGCTTAAAAATAGATTGAATTTTTCTAAATAACTTGCCGTAATTAGAATACGAATTTCTCCAGGGGTAAATTTGCGAGCAATACTGTTCTAATTTCTCTAGTATGGTCGCCTAAATTTTAAAGTATAATTTGAGTCGCCCTCGCATATCATAATTTATCAATTACTACCGGTGAAATTCTTTGCAAACTGTATAGAAACCCAATTGAGACGGTACGAAGGGAGTGGCAATGCTGGATTTTGCCCAGTACTCTCAAGTCACGTTGTCTTACCCTCGATTCTAACTTCAGGAAACAGTTGGTGGTAAATTGTCGAACTAGGTCAAGGTAGCAAATTAGTAACAACATACATACAATTTGAATAACAGCGATTTCATGTGCCGAGGATAATTATAGTTAAACTGAAGTATAAAGATAATGTTAAAACTACCCCATGGGGATATACTAATGACTAATTCTATTATCTCGAGAATCCTAAGTATTCCTGGAAGGTTCAAGACTGAAAAGTCCGTGGACCGTTTAGCGGAAATCATTCCCCCACGGGGAATGGAAACCCTACTTAAATACGAATGGAACTTGTTAGCATTCAGTGACTGCTGAGTTGACCTTGGTCACTCCGTTTTGTAAGTGCCTTATGCATCAAGGCGAGTATCGCGTTGGCTAAACTGTAAGACCTTCTGGGATATGACAAGAGGCCCAAGTGTGTGGTGTGTTTCAATAACTCAGTTTCACGGGAACTTCATTTCTAAGGCATTAAAGGACACAAAGGAGGTACTAATGAACCTAAGTAGTTAGATTCTAAGCACGCTCCAGGAACATTCTTCAACTCCCCTCATTTTCCAGAACTGCATTCTTTATGGGGGCTAGCTCTTCACTACTCGCACTTTTCTACAAAAGAAACGTTGTTCCTATCCTGACCAACTGTCGTCATTATTTTACGAAATTTAGCTATTCTAGTCCAGCCAAGCTTTTCCTTTCATCTGGACAAACCTCACATTACCACTTCCACTTCAGCACTTCACGCTTACATTCCCATAAAATAAAATGATACATTACGTAGCGCAAGTGTTTCAAAACACCGGGATCGATTTACATAAGAAGATCTACGTAGTGTGGAGGTGTTCTTCTGGCGCTGGCAGAAATTTTGATAATCTATTTTGCCCTGGAGATATCTTATGCCACACTACAAAGAATTGACCTGGTTACGAATATGAAGGATTCATACGTAAATAAAAGTATTTTCGGATTCCTCAGCATTAGCAGCCCTTCTATTGAGATTTCAGTAAAATATGCCTAAAATGGAATGTCTCAAACATTTTTTCAATATTTTATTTTTAAACAAATCGGTCACAATAGTGCTTAGGGCGTGACCTCTTGAAATTGTTTTTAGTCGATCTTATTTTTACATGACAAGTGGGTACCTTGTAGAGGCTACATAAATTCTGGAAAGAAAAGATTTTGAACGGCTGCTACGCCGAAACTCAACGGAACACAACCTTCCCCATGACACTTACTTACCGTAAATCAACCGTGAAACTTTATTAAACCTTTGGGATGCTTACACAGAAAATCCAAACGACTATTGGAGGTTAAGGTCGAAGTCTGATCATAGCGGTGTGAAAAGGGTTAGACAAACTCTGGCTAACATAGTCCAAATAATAATTGCTGATTAGCAAGCATATTTTGAGCAGATCCGTAGCATGAACAAATGGCTAATTTTGGAGAGCCTTGAGAAGAGCAACCTTGTTACCTCAACTTGAGTTGGATTTTATGAGAAAACTGTAAATCAACCCGAATGAGCTCTTAGCTCTCACAGCTTCTTAAAATTAATGGACTGTTCACTCTGGGTGACTTATGTGTCTTACGATTAGAGGAATAAGTGACTTCTGGCGCTTGCTTGCAAAATTTAAACTGTTCACAGGACAGGACTGATAAAGTGCCGAACAACTGCTTGTGGAGATAACAGAATATTAATTGTTTCTGAAAAACTAAATTTTAATTATGCAGCTTTGTCAACCATATCAAAACTTGTACAAAATCTTGGTGAAGCCACCGGGAGTCGAAGAAAATAAGTGAAACCCGTCTTTTTATGTCGATTTCAACTTAAGCACTCATCAGCGCCGCTGCGCGATTCGGATTTTAAGTCGGAATTGCTCCCCAGATCCTTCAAACAACTCCCCCAGGTATGGCTGCATGGGGAGGGGGTAAATATGTTATTCTTACTTTTTATTTTTTTATTTTAGTGAAATTTCAATAAAAATAAAAACACAATTTGAGTGTCAGATAATTGATTGAAATTCCAACATATAATGATTTTCCGCTCAGAAATATCCTGCCTTTTTTAGTCGGCTCAAAAATGGAATAACGTATCCCAGAAAGCTTGGGGATTTTATCATTGTGCACAAAGTCGGTGGCTTATTTGATCCAATGGAATTGCGGCTTTACAGTTACAATGTACTATGGCCACCGAAATCAAAATCCAAAAATCTAGTAGAATTCGAAATTACTAATGATGCGGAATCGAAATCTCCGTGGGAATTACAAAGTTTGTGATAAAGATTTTTTTGATCCGATTTGTGTACAATAAATGTATCACTAAGCTGAACCTGCTTACTAATTGAATTCCCATGGGAAATTCTGCATGAGCAGAAAACGGTGACGGAAATGCAATAGTCCAGGAAGGAGAACAATAGACACTAAAACTTCTAATGAAGCCTACCATGTCCTAAAGCACGGATTAATTAACAAAATTAATACTTTAATTCTTTCGGTGCAGTACATAATCTCATTCTCGGAGTTTCATTGTTAGAAATGCATTCACTCAGAACAATTACTTACAATACAAAGAATGAATGTCAAAAGTAATCCTCCGAGCGGATCAGGTTATACCAGAGCTAAACTGTTGTCTGATTGTTTCAATTGTTTTTGGTTTCAAAGTATCAAGTAATTATCCGAATCAGATTATACAGAATTGTGATATCTTGTAATCAGACATCTGTGGACATTCTCGAAATAAATTACCTCGTGGAGACAGTACAATTTAAAATCTGTGGAATCGTTTATTAAAATCCCCAGAAGCGGAGAACGTAAAAATTAGTTGACTTACTAAATTGAGTAGAAACACATTGGTGACAGTTCGCATTCTTCGATTTATGGCCAGAGTGACAATGACAAGAAAATTTCCGATGAATGAGAGGAAGAAGATGAGGGTGTAGAGGGGGATGATGATAGCTTTTCCAGGATACGCAGCAGGTTGACCTTGGACTTGGTCAAGATTTGAATTTCCAGTAAATGATGAGTTTAAACTTTCTGTGGTCGTCCAGTTCAGTGCCCCGGTGCAATTACTTTCACCAGAGCTTTTCCCCGGTGAAAGTAGAGAAGTTTCACTTCCACTCCCAAGAAAAGTGGTGGCAAAATCATACAAACTTTCGTTCAAGTACCCCTCACCGCCACCACCAGATTCCCTCATTGGCATTGGCCCGACTAAACCTTGACTGCTCACCCCTTCGTGGAAATTTGCAATGTACAAGGAGCACAACAAAGACGTGTTTCCGAGTCGACCCACCATAACTCAGCATCCTCCTCTTCACTACAGGATTCTTCAATTTCCTTAATGTTTCTTAGTAGAATTTGTCCAAGGAACTTAGAAACTTCAAATGTGGAAACCGGATGACAGAAGTTCTTCAAAATCATTCATGTTCTGAAATTAGATTTTTATTTTTAGTGCCAAGAGCACTAAGGACATCTCCTTCCGCCTGCTTTGTTTTCGAATTTCAATCACGCATTACTAGTCGAATTTCTCATTTTGGCCATTTTGTTTGCGAATGACAAAGACTCTTGAAAATCGTATTTCGGAATCTATGGATTAAAAGAAATAAAGTCAGAAAAATAGATTGCCCTGCATTTTCAACAAATACTTCAATGATGAACAAACTGAATGAACTTCTGTTTTTTTGTTGGCTAGTGCAAATAACTGAATAATCTTGAGATTTAGGCCCGGGAATCTAATTAAGCAATTTTTAATTAAGCAAACAAAAAAAACTTGACATTTAGTTTGGCTAATCCAATTAAATTCTTGGCATGACCTATGCAATAATCGAACAGTCTTGACATTTCGGCTGGTGAATGACTTGAAGTTTTGCTGTAAATTGTGCAAATATCTTAAAGATCTTCAAGATTTAGTTTGAGAAACCAATTTATTTGAATTATTTGCTAGGACATGTGCAAATAATCAAATGTCTTCTAAAAAAACTGAGAGATTGAGTCAAGAAAGTGGATTTTAATGGACCTCTCTTCAAATAATTAACAAATCAAATTAATTTCAGTATTCTTAAGTTCTAGAATCTCGTCCCTTATATTTGCCATGTGTAATTAGAATGCTTTTTAATTAAACGTAGAGTATCCGTCGACAAAGGTGCAAGTTTATAATTGTAAGAATCTTGAATATTTATATGGAGCGTGAAAAGCCCTTCTGATCTGATATGGCATATAGATCGATGGAAGAAAAATAATGAGCTGAATGCACGTAACACTACTTTAAAGTTGCAGTGTCCTAAAAGTTGGCTCATTGGTTGGAATTGTGAAACTGTGTCATTTGCATGCATGCTTGGTTTTCCTTTGAAGCGAAAGATTTATTAGTAAGGATTATTTGGCTTCCAATGACAAATACATATTTCCACATTATAATTCCACAGGGAGTAAGTTACTGTAACATGGAAGGAAATGCAAAGTCTCTGCGGTTTTAGGAAAATTATTATAGATTTCATTTACATGAAGCACGAAAACTTCATTTCCTAATTCCTAAGAACGTCACGTCGCCACATCACATGCGGTTTAGTAGATTAATTCCGCACCAGCACCAGTGGCAGTGGCAGTGGGATGACCTCAAATTTTCACAAATTGGCCTCAGGTCATATTTTTGCATATCAAATTCAAGTAAGCATGGATGAGGGACGACGAGCGACACATTCTGACACATTTTCTCCAGTGCCTTCCAAACTTCTCAAATTAAATCTGACTCTGACAACTTCACATCGTTGAGTACGAAATGAACCAAGTTTTAAGTTTCGAACCATTTCATTCATCCATCCCGTCATTTGACTAAGTGTCAAAAGTTTCGTGGTTCAGTAATTGGATAATGGGGAGTTGAGAAGTTCAAGAGAGAAAAAACTGGGTCACATACCTCCGGCGGTTGTCAATTCACGTTCAATGACTGACAGATTGGATCAGTTCACGGATACCACTACCGCGACCACTTCCTGGGTTAAGTTGATAATACCTCAACACCAAAATTTATTTTATCACGCAATCCGACCAAAAAAAGTTTGTCGGTTATTTGGTTTGTTTTCAGATACAAGTAAGTAGACGCAATTTTTCTGCACCAGGAAGTAAATAAAGTCGTGAGTCTTTGCCACAGATTTGTCCCACATAGTGACTTAGTCCTCTGGAATTATTTTTGTCCTCCGGCGTGGCACAACTCGGAAATAAAATTAATTCGTTGGACTCTGATAGCACGGCTTCTTGGCACAAATCCCAGGTTAACCTTACTCAAAAGCACTTGCTTGACTTTCTCGTCAATACTTGTACTGTACTCAAAACTTTAAATCCTCAAGTCCAAAATACTTCCACTTTCAAAAAAAAATCTGGATTATTTATGAATGACTTTTCGCAGACCATTTTTCTTTTGGTGGAAAGGAACTGATGAAATTGATGACTTTGTGGGTAAACCTATGTTCAGAATTTTAATATTATTTGGCAAGAGTGTGTGAGTTTGTTTTATATAAGTGATTTTATTTCGGGATTCTACTAACTGGAACAGGTACTGCGAAATTACTAAGGAGTTTCAGACTAAGAAATGTTTTGTGTTCTGACTCGCGGGTTCCCCGGTCCAGAATGAACTAGAGATATTTAGTGCACTGGAAGAAGAGTTAGAATTTCGGGGGAGAAAGAGCAAGCGCGCGGGTAAGAGTTGAAGATACGGCCACTATCAGTAAAAGTCCTTTTTGATTCCGCACTTATTTAGTAAAAAGGAAACCCTGATCTGAAACCTAACTGATTAACGAATCCCATTAATCTAGACTACTTTCTATTACACTACAAAATCGGACTCTGAAAGCCGGACCATAGATTAGAGTGGGCAGAGCGATTACTGAATGGAATACGATAATTCCTTCCTATCGAAATGAAACCTGGCCTGAACGAACTCCTCAAGTTATTCTTGGGGTTCCATATAGTATTATCACAACTTCAGGAATTCAAAAATTATGAACAAATTATTATTTGTTTATTTATTGAGCCAAAGGCATTGACGGACATTACAGAATTAAAAATCAAGAGCATGATAATTCCCGAACTGAATGAGCAAATTCGTGCTATTCGCGCAGCGATGTGATAAAAATATGTTGAAATGCTATAAATTAGTTATTGGAATGTTTATTAATCTTACTAAGGTCCAACTGCTGCAAAATTAGCGTATTAATAATACAGTGTGAAATCACTTCCATACCCTACCACAATTTAACATTTTATTCTCGAGAAAATGAATTCTAGAACAGAATACGATCGAGATTTCTACATAGAACTATAAATCAGGTCCAAGTCCTCATCAAAATCCCAAGAGCTGGTCAAGTGTCCTGGATAATATTGATAGGATGAAACACGAACCACGAAACTACCCAGTTTGATCGAAAACTGGATCTCCGACGGATTTATAAACTGGACTGGAATATTTGTCAATCTGATCTTATGTCGAGTTTGTTGATTAAAATTCGATCGTATGCTCATTAAATCCTATGTGAAGTACTCTCAGTAGCCCTAGGAAATTTGAATTTTTGAGTATTGACATCTTCACAATGTTTCATTAGAGAATGTGGCTATCCCAGTCAAAATAGCGGATGAAATCTTAAAAATGAAAAACTCATCTGTTTTGGTTGTATAGAAGTCGTTTAACATGACTGAGCATAAAATGTAAATCCATTAAATATTTATTAATCGGACTGAATTCCAGAACACAACTCCATACACAGGCTGAGACACAGGCCACAGGAAACAGATCGACCTGCAGAATGATTCGGTACACCCATGGTATTTTGGCAACATTAGTGGGAATGGGAACCTCAAAGTCAAGGCGGAGATGCCAGCCAGGAGCTATAACAATAAATTGATGGAGGATAAACCATTTCAAAGGTGGTAAAGGCAAGGCATTGAACAGCCCAATGTTTGTGTAAGATCAGGATTCCAACAACAAGCGTTAAAAACTCTGACAGACGAGAATTGATTCGTTCTCAGCAAGTGAAGAGTAAAATAGTATTGGCAAAGTTCCTCAGGAATTCACAACACCAGGAATTCAAATTTGCGTGTTCAACTTACTTTCGTCTTTCATCTCACGAGGGAGGGTACGGTTTAGACTACGACTACAAAATTTTTCGAAATACAAAGTCAAGAGTCAAATTTTTTTTCGAAGAAAGCCTCGAATCAAATTTCAGTCTTACCGTCAATAAATACTGTGGGGATACAACCCACAAATATCTGAATTAAGGAGCCTGTCTTTATGTCTTATTCGAAAAGCTTCAAAGACCATATTTTATAATGGACACTCCATATATTGAACTCGAAATGGCAAAATTGATACAATATAATGAAGGCTTGACAGATGGGGTACCATATTAATATCTGGGCGTGCGCTGGCACGGGACACCAATAAGTTTTCGATCATAGACGCGCACATTATGGTAAGAGCCCAAGCAAATGGTACGACACTTGTCACATTTATTTCTTTATTGATGACTAGGGGTAAGGATAAACTAATATGACAAGTGTGATTCGCTGTTTTACCGCAATGTGCGGCGATTTCTTAGAGACATCGTCATTATTGAAAGTTGAATGCATTAACTAAGTGATCCGATAGAAGATTTTAACACGTACCCGGGTATACGTACGGCATCTTGGTCGGCACAATCAGATTATATGTAGAATTGAAATATTAGTATTTTAAGGATTGGATCAGTTCCAATTTCAGAGAAATCACATATGTATGCTCATATAACTGCGGTCAAATGTGACGTTGACTATAACTTCTTCGACTATTCACAATATATTGGGATGGAAGCTCTCATGCGTTATGAGACTTTGGCATTTGTGACTGACAGATAGACGGGCAGATGACAATCGATCGATCCGACCTAATCATTCTGACAATATAATGAACACACAACGTCAACGACTGTATCACCACGAAATACGGAAATATAAACATGGAAAGCCGTGACCCCCATGTATTTTTGATTTTGCGTGTTGAAATTATGATTTCAAAAAAATTGATTGGGACACGTCTCCGACCAATCTTTGAAGGCGGCTGTCACCTCCATCTGTGCCTTCCACACCAATAAATCCATTATGAATACCTTTGCAATACGTTGGGTTAGTCCTTGAATGCTACATAAGCATGTTGTTTTCGCTTGGTGGTACCTTACCATTCAAAGTTGTTTATTTGTGCGAATTATTGTTAAAGTTGAATTTGGTCAAAGTAAGACATGATATTCGGACTCACCTTTTCTGTCCGATTGAAAACATATACTTGGTTCCCTGTCGGAATTAAGTAAAACTCACTAATTAGTTCCAACGCTATTGCTTGTCTATTCGATGATATAATGATGTGGAGTGAGGCTGTTTCACTAATCCAATTCCAGCCCAGAGCCAATTCCGTGTGTATTTTTTTTATTCAACTCACAGTGAAATATTATTTCATGAACAACACGTTTACGTAATGAGGACTCAACTTTTGAATCATTGAACCCCAGGCCAAAAGAAATGGAGCATGCAGAAATGGGCTCCGCCTTCTTGTTCTGTTTCGGATCCTAGAATAATTAGTCTACCAGTTAACTTGTACTTGGATAAACTGTGTTTTAAGTCATGTGGGCGTAGGCAAGACAGGAAGAAAAACAGGACCGGGTATTCTGGTGCTGTTGCAGATTTTGTAGGGTGAACCAAAAAATTCGGTCTCACAATTAAACCAGATATCTGCTTGCGCTGAAACATATACATAATAAAACCAGGGCACAAGAGGACTTTTAAATCGAGCTCCCTGCTCACACTCATGCCTGTGACTTTTTAAATTTTTACGTTGTAAGTGAGCCTTGTCTGGAAATATGACTGGTCTAATTTAATATTCAAAGAAACAAATACCAACATAATGTGTATTATTTTACGCACACTGCACTATCATATTTTCAAACAACCGTTTCCTCTCGTCAAAGTGATAAAATCTTAAGAGCGAAACATATACTTTGATACTGACAACTTGCAGTTTGTCGTCGAGATTTATTTTGGGTGGTTTCCTGAAAGTGTGCCCATTTATAAAGGCTTGTGGTTCACGACACGAAAAGGACACATGAAAGTAGGTATTA
This sequence comes from Protaphorura quadriocellata, assembly GCA_034698945.1. Lineage (NCBI taxonomy): Eukaryota > Metazoa > Arthropoda > Collembola > Poduromorpha > Onychiuridae > Protaphorura > Protaphorura quadriocellata. The sequence continues at coordinate 9,860 of JAQGCA010004063.1, forward strand.
TACCCACTGAAAGTTTCGCGTAGCCAAAAAAAAGATAACCAGGAAGATGTTCGTCCCGTCCATGCATTTGTTTGTAAAATATTTGAAAGTTAGAATGTTGCTATAAATTTACCACATACTCAGTAAAAATCTATCCATGGATTATCTCCTGGAACCACATGAGTAGACTCATAAATAAACATCTACGGATGCCCAAATAAACATTTCTCAAATTTGTGAGAGTTTTGACAGATTTTGTGAGCGGATTAGACTTGACAGGTTTTGAGAAATAGCTGATCCACATGTTGGCATTACAGGGTGGCCCATTACTTAAATGTTAGACATTTTGGTAAATCGGCGTAACAAAATTGTTTAACTTTGTCCTTGAAGTTTTTAATTCTTTGAATAGTTTTTTAATGTACTTAAACAGAAAGAATCGATAGAGATTAATAGCTTTCCCCATTATTTTTCCGCATCGAAGGACTTTGCGCAAAAACTAAAATAGAGGAGAGAATCTCCACTTTAAGTAGTATGGACTGGAGTACTGGGAAGGCGGGTTGTCTAGTTTTCGACACAAAGCTTAAAAAGAAATGTGTCTTTAAAAAAGAAGGGAACCCGGTGGAGTGATAAAATGTTAGTTGAGAGTAAGTAGAATGGAAACGTACTTTTTCCACTGAGTGACTCCACCAAACTGTCACCATTAAAGTCTGCAACTTTCCTCCTGTAGCTTTGGGTTTTTTTTTGTATTTCACGATTCACATTGTCGGGTGTAGTGCTAAGTGTGTAGGGTAATACGGAGACCAGGACTACTTTGTAAGAATTGAGTTCTGGTTAGCAACAAAAACACTTGAGTCAAGATAAAAAATAATAGAATCCATTATGACTTTGTTCCGGACCCGGACTTGCAGTTCAAGACTATCAGAAGGATAAATAATTTGTACAAAAGTACATGGCATTGTGTCCGTCACGATACAAAAGATTCAACTATTCTGCGTACAGAGTGGTCCATAAC
>JAQGCA010004064.1:0-10850 GCA_034698945.1 Protaphorura quadriocellata
TCAACAAGCATACTCTGTATGTCTGAATGCAGGGGTTAACACTCTAATAAAAAAACAAACAAACAAACAAACAAAGTTAAGTTGAGGGATTAGACACGTAGTTTGATCTTCTTGCCTGAATGGAACTAAATGGACCAACCGAAAAGGAGTAAAGAGACCCGTAATCCAACCGAATTCGCGAATTCCCTGGCTAAAGTTGGGTCATTCCCAAGCAACGAACACATCACCCACATAAAATACACGAAAATAAAACTGTCTGGAAAAAATACTCAAATCCGAACAATCTCAGCGTCGAACGAGCGAGTGACCAGATGGGTCCATTTACCCACACAAGTGCACCTTCTGCCCGAACGAATTCTAAGATCAACAATAACTCCATTTGACCTCAGCGAAGTAGTATTCAGTGTTCATTGTTTTTGTTGTAATTTTAACATATAACACTTAATTTCGAGTTATTATCAATTATACGTTCAATTTCGGGCGCCGTGGGTCACCGGTCCGAGGAAGTTATGAGAAAATAAACTCCAACTTCAACTTGAACTTGCAAATTTTAAGCGTTCCTTTTGGACTTAAGTCCGTGTTTTGCATTATTCACTACATAAATGTTATTAGATTATACATTCTTGTCTAATATGATTAATTTTACATTACGAATAGAAACAAACATACTTACCTACATCAATAATTGCACCACATGACGCAGATTTAATAACGGTGATAGTATTATCTACTAATTCCTTTGATCTGTACACTGTTCTGGAAGGAAGATTATTTCTTTTTAGGATTCTGTGCAACTCATTAAGAGCTACAACCCATTTTGTTTTTTCTCCTTCCGTTTCAGCTAACATTAGATTTTGATTTTTGAGACCGGGTGGATTCATCAGTGAAGATGTAATCTGGAATTTGAGCATTCACATGATAATCCATAACATGAGTCAACGATGAGGGTTAGTTGGAATAGCAAGATTGAACTTACCCTAAATATACAAGGAATATCCTTCTTATTTGCGTGAATCACATCTGATTCGCGGACCGAACTGACTTCAAACTCCTCGTCTCTCATATCAATAACTTGAGACACAAAAACACTCGGGAGAGCACTTCTGTCCGGAGAAATATCGTAGAGAAAAAGTTTAAAATCACAAACGACAACATACTGCCTCATCCATCCCTTCTTCACACCGCCCGGTTTGGGCACTCTAACGTAACCTTCATAAGCAGTACCAATCCCTCTCGTTGGATCAATGCCAAGAGGTCTTTTAGCTGCAACGCAACATTTAAAATTCATGATTAGCCGTACGTGTACATATAATATAGCTATATATTATATATTATATTGTAGGACATGACAAGTAATTTTGTAAAGATAAAGTACAAATATCTTACTATGTTCAGGAGGAACTGGACAAAGAGATGGCACTTTATCACGACAACCCATGTGGCAAGCAAATCCACACACTTCACAAACAACACCTTGTCGAGTCAATCCTATCATTAAGGAAGTACAATGGGAACACTTCAATGGGGAAGAAAAAGTTCTGACTAAGAATTGGTGATGAGTTTTTGACTTATTGTTCAAAGAGTTGGAAGTCATCGGGGGGAGTAAATGCATTCCAAGTCCCACAGGACCAGCAGCTGAGAGATGATCCTAGAAACATAATAATGATTATTTCTTCAAGCTCTTTATTTTTGTTTATGTGGGTGTGGATTATCGTAAATCGCAACGCACCGGACTCATCTCCGACATATTAGATTTGCTACTATTCTCTTCTACGTCACCGTCATCACTTTCCAAGGAACCTCGAAATGATGACTCCTTGAGGAACTGCTCCAAAAATGACATCTGGGAAGGAGGACGATCTAAAACTAGACGAAATTATTATTACTTGCCTTATGCAGTTGATCGTATGGCAATTCGTAAATTTGTTAGCTTTATTAATGGTGTTTCGTTACTTCATTGAGCAATGCACACATTTACAGACTTGTGAACCATTAAAACCAACAACCAAGGCAAAAGTGATAAGCCAAGCTAAGCTGCTCATTTATAACCCAAGGATCACTCGCTGGCATTCCGATCGGCAAAAGTTAAGAAGTAACTCTTACCCATAAAGGATAAAATTGTTTTGAAATAATTAAGAACGGAGAATTGGACTCGAGTAAATGATCATTTGTTCAAAACATTGAAACCATTGTAGGATTTGACATCTATGATTTTTTCAATTTCCCACTTCGGTGTCTGTTTTCTAGCGATACATACATACATTACGTACATATGAGTTTCGAAGGAAATATCCAAACACTACAAAAGATAAGAAACAAAGGTATCATCTTGTTATTACAATCGCTGCATCAGCCACACCGCTATGCGCTAGTGCACGGTTTTGTTGCACTCACACTATTCACTAAGCCATCCACATCGACTGTCGAGGTCCGCGGATTAGTATTTACGTTGGGCGATGGTATGCCAATAATCAGGGCGGACAAAATAACTTAAGGAATTTTCAATGGACTGACAGCTTGACCAATTCAAGGTAAAATTAATTGTAATTAGAATTAGAATAGAAGAGTTAATTCTTCGAAAGAAAATAACTTATACACGAATACTTATCGCTGGTACGCTCATATGACTTGCTGCATTTTAGTTAAGTTCTTGTTTTTATAAATGACATCTAATCCAATTGGTCGACATCGACATTGCTCACGTTAAGATTCTAAGATCGCGTGATCGTTAATGGATTAGAATTGTTAAATAAAAAAAAGTTAAACAATCACGCTGACAAAACACTCGATGAAATCGGACGTTCAATTTAGGTTACTTTACCGTGTTTTATAATGGACAAAAATAAAGGACTAGCTGCTAAAAGATGAGTTTGATTGTTGTATCACAGAGAGAATTTCATGAGAAGTAGGAAAAGGCCCCAGACGCAGCTCGTGACACCAATATAAACGGGCATTTTGTCTGAAAATCAGACCAAAACGTCATTTTCATATCAAAGCACTTCGGAGCTGGTCCAACCTTATCTGGTCCTGTGAATCCGTATACAAATGGCCAATGTTTTGACAGCTCGAGCAATCACGATAAGGTAGTGTAGTGAATTCATTACACCCATTCACACAATTTGGTTTGGAGTTCATTTCAAGCATTCCGTAACTAGGAGTCAAGTCATGTCGTTTTGAAGGTAAATGTTGTAAAAACAACTCTACCAAGCAGTATCTCGCGAATAATGTGAGGAAGGATGAAAGACTTATTGTTTACGTTAAGCACGGCTTATAAACCGGAATGTCCGTATACTAAGATTGGAAAGCTTTAAAAAAAAGGACTAACAGCTGTCTGAGCTATCCAGTCTCAGTTGCAGATCCTTGATTTGAGATTCCTTACGAAGAGTATCCCTGGACAGGAGTTCAAGTTGTTGTCTGTATTCCCGTATATCCCTGAAATATTGACTTGATTAGAAATGAAACATGACTCAACCAATCAGGTACTATGGTTGACTAATATTTAATTTAGGTACTATGATATGGGATGATAAGTACCCGAAAATGCTTAGGATAACCGTGCTAGTAACAGTAATTGAGTTTATTAAATTCATTTCTAGACGTTTGATTCAGATATCAACAAATCTGATTCATCGAAATGTGTCATTTACTTAAGATGATAAAATAAACACAAGCTCCGCCTGGCGAGATCCGTATAAACATTTTTTACATATACATATATAAAAATTAAAAAAACTTTTCTTACTTTTGAGCAGCGACCAGATCTGATCGTGTTTTGGTAAGTTCTTCCCCGATGGCTTGTTTTGCTTGAATCTCTGATTGTAGAGAGCTTTGGAGGTTTAATAACTCCATTTTATCCAATTTCTGTGAGCGCCTATTCCTCCAATTCTTCTCCTGTATTCGACGGCCATTTTAATTAAAATTGTAAGTACATTGATCTGATTCTGATTTCCTTTATTACATTCTATCAAAATCAAACTTACCACTGTTGGAGATGGGGGTACACTTGCATGCTTCAAAAATTCCAGTTCTTCATTCATCTTACTGGCTAACGCCTGAAGGTAGCTCCTAGCATCCTTCTCATCACTAACCCTTTTCAAATTATGAAAAGTCCGTTAAGGCTTGTTTTGAAAATTCTTAAGTAAAGAAAAATGTCAAATCCTACCATTGTATCAACTCAGTTATCTGAGCTTCCCAATGTGCAATTGACTCTTTCTTCATTCTTAATTCTTCATATTCATCGTCAATCTCTCGTCTTTCACTCTGCAACCGAGATATTGTCTCCGACAACTGTTCAAAATTGAAGTACATGATTAGGAGATCTGTTCAAAGTATAGTCTTTTAAAATATTGTACGACTATTACTGTGTCTAGTTCAGAAACAAGTCGTTTATTGTCTTCAAGTAATAGCATTTTCTCCCTCTCATGGACTCTTTTCATATCCAATGCGATTTCTTCATTTTCAGTCAAATTCTCAAGTCTCAAGTGATCAACTTTCTCTCGGAGAAGGCTTGCTTCCTTTTGAAGCGAATCCCTGGTAACTTCGGCTTCTAAGACTTGATCTTTGAGAGTGGAAACTTCGTTTGAATGCCTAGATTGAGTTTGGCTAAGGCTATCTTTGTACTGGAGTTCCATTTTCTCCATATCTCCTCTAAGTCTGGAATTTGTGAACATAGGAAGGATCAGTACCAATATCATAATACGCTTGTATAGGTTATTTGAAAAATGTCTCTCCTCTCATACCTAATAAGTTCTTGTGATGCTTCTGAGTCGTGAATGCTGTTTGTAACATCACCGAAACCCTTATGTTTGTATCTTTCTAATTCTTCTTCCATTTGTTTGCAATATTCTTCACTTCGCTCTCGGAGTTTTCGCTCTTTTAAGGATTCAGCCTGAGCTTCTTCAATTCGAGTCTCCATCTCTCGCCTTAATTTCTCAGCTCGACGTATATCCTGACGAAGGTTGTCTATTTTTTGCATGGACAATTCTAATTCCTCTTCCTTGTCACGAACTTGCCGTGACAATTTCTGTTTCTGTTGTCGCAAATCCGATAACCTTGTACACATTTAATAAAATCATGGAAAAATTCTATTATAAATGGATGGTCCATAATTACATATTGGTTGACATACTTATCTGTGATTTCGGTATACTCCGACATGGCTAGCTCGCGCTGACTTAAAGCATCATTTAATTCTTTGGATTGAATTCTTAATTTCTCTTGATATTCCAAGGACTCCTGTGACAGACAATCAGGAAAGAAATAACTTTAACTGTAAATAATATAGTTTTTAATACACTCCAACTTTTTATCCCTATAAACACCAAATTCTGGGCGCAACTTTTAAATGCATTTGCCACACCGATTCACACTCGAATGTATTATTTTATATTTGCTTGCATTAAAGTCTCAAAAATTGTAAAGTAATGTATGTAAAATTGTAATGTAAAGTATGTCCTCATGTCCAGCTTGACTAAGCTTTATTATTACCAAAAATATTAGCAAAATATGTGCAGCCAGCAGGATTCGAACTAGTGCCAAGTGCAAGTCAAGTGAGCTAAGTTGCGCAATTGTACTGTACAATTGCAAAATGAAAAAGTCAGAGTCTATAATTCAAACGGAGCGACATTTTACCTTTTGCCATTCGTCCTTGTCAATCTTTAACTGCCTACAATTCTTCTCCAATTCTTTTACTTTATTACTATCAAACATTCCATCTAGAGAGTCCTTTGCCTGAATCGAATTGTTTTCTTTCCGAACTAGTAAATTCTCGAGCTCACAGTTTTTCTTCGTAAGAGTATTGACTTCATCTTGCAGTCTGCGCAGTTCGGTTTTATCACTTGGAATTATATGAACAGCTCCGTCGTTGTTCAATTTGCCGATTTCTGTAAATGACTTCATTACAGCAAGAACATACGGAATAAACATTTCGAGAAAATGGAATATTACCTCCTATCCGCTTTATCAGTTCTTGATTTTCTTTCTCCAACGCATAAATTTTATTTTCATAACTGGTGATATTTTCCGGGACTGCAACAGTGTTAGAATTCACGACATTTGAAGAAGATAAGGTTCCGAGGTCCGATATTGTACTGAAAAGACAGAAGACAGTAACTTTTAACGTCAACATCAATGTTGCACGCAACAACATGCAACGCATTGTTGCATGGTAATCTCGAATTTCGCCTAGACCTCAACCATCAGAAACCTTCCGCGAAAAAATGAAAGTCTCCTCTATTTGCTAGGACTTCAATATGAAACTATAAATAGATATGTGTATTCTAAAATAAGTGGTTATGATGGTTCGAGTTAGAGTTAAAACTGTCGTTACATAAGTTTACGAAGGGTTGGAGTAGGATGAATCTACCTTAAAATTCTACACGATTGTGCATCCGAAAAACACATTCGAAAAAGAAGTTGGTAGTATGTCTTATATCAAGTAAGTAATAAATGAATGTACCCACCTTCCTTGTGTAAAAGTGAATCCTACAAAAGGTAAATGAAGTGCCGTAAATATAGCATTTGTTGTAGGAGGAACTGCGTCAGACTGTCTCACATCGTTATCATCAACATCGAAATTAGATGTATCAGTAGGGCTACTCACTTCCGGAATAAATGGCGCCACGCCGTTACGAATATTTTCCCAATCAATTCCTTCAAACCACGCGTGATTCTGGAAGAAGAAAAGTTTAACTTAAAGTTCGTTTCGTTGAATTCTGACATCCTTAACAACAGAAAATATATTATCTAGATTTTGTATGGTTTATTACCTTAAAATCTGTCAAGCCGTTTTGACCAAACCTGAGTTCAGCACTGCAAATTAGTCTTTTCATTAAGTCTTTCGCGTCGTCAGACACTTCGACACCAGTACCACTGGGTGGGAAATCAAAGCAATTCTGCAGAAATAAAAGACTGTGAGTAAATCAAATTCTATGAGCCAATGCGACACCACAGAGAACCTGACAACATTTCTCGTTAGCAATGAAAAGGCTATTCGAAAGCTGTTAATCACTAAAGTCTTTTACGACATCTTCAAAATTAACACGACAACACCTACTCTCCGGTACTCCAGTGGTAGTGTAACTAATGTACTGGCATACTGGTATTGGTATTACTCCTCCACTCCACTGTAGTATTTCGACGATCGAAATACAGAGAAAAGAAAACCTGTACGTACACGTAGACAACTGGAACTAAGAGTGCCGCCTATAGTTACGATCAGAATTACTTCCTAATGAAGTCACAAGTCTGCATTCAGCAATAGGCGATAGAATGATTTATTGATGATTTGATTCGTCATCCACAATAAATGCCGCCGATACATTCATGTATATAATCGGACATTCAAATAATTCTGAATATCTTCAACCGATTTCGCGATACTCATAGAACACGACATCTTTAGCATTATTGGAATTTGCAGTATATGTTATTTTTCTAGAAACATAAATTGGCCGCAGACTATTGCATATATCAATATATATTTTCTTAATTTGGTATTTCTAATTCGACACAATTCATATTAACATTTACTTTGTTACACAAAATACCCGGTTTTATAACAATCTAATTTAATATAAGCGGAGCAAGGAAGTTGTCAGAGAGGAGGGACAGGAAAAGAAATATTTTAAAGCACACTCTAATCAGTCATTCGACCTCAATCAGTGGGATATTAGTATATTAGTATAATAGTTTAGTCACCTAGTCGTTAGTGAATTCTTATATTATAAAGAGCTAATAGGTAATATAGCGGAAAAGTGTAAAACTATTCAAGACATAACTATTCTATTAGTTATAATTAGTTATAGTTAGTTAGAATTTTAATATTATGATAGGACAGGATTATGATCGAAATAAGGTGAAGTGCTTACATTTCAACAAAAAAAGATGAACCAACCACATTACAATAAATTGCAAAGTTTTGTGTATAAAATCGTCGTGACCTAGTGACTACATAAAAAAAGAGTTCTTGTACTAGTTAGTGTTAGTGTGTGATCAACTGGAAAGTGCTTGTATAGTTTTGGAAACTGATTTACACAGAGTTGAGGGGATGTCCATGTATGCTTGTTTTCAAAACTAGTGTCAAAAACCACTCCGATTACTCTTATTTTTAAATATCGACTAATTTTGCGTAAGCAGTAGAGCAATAGCCTGCACAAGTGGGATTCTACTGTGCCCTGCTCTGCATACTAATTAAACACTGTCTGTATCTTGAACGTAATGTGGAATAAATGAAATGTTGAATTGGATTGACCTATACCATAATACCATTATACTACCGTCATTTAGAGTTTGACCTTCGCATTATCGCGTGTATACGTCCAAGCCAGTTTCGGAAGTCTGTAGTATTGTTAACTTAATAAATACGTACGGAATGCAATTTTAGAAGGCATCCTTGAAAGTTATTTATAGATAAATCGTCAGACTCAGAGCAAGACTGAGAAATAGATTTGAGGCTTAACAGGACGTCCCAAAGGAATGCAGAGATCTTTGCACGGGTAAGTTATATTTTTTGGTCCATGAAGCCCGAAGGTTTTTCCAGATTTGTATTTTACATATTATACAGTATGTGACATCTGCGAAACGCAAAAAAGTCGGCGTTCGCATTTCGTTATTTTCCTACGTTTCCTCAATTAATCCTTACATTACAAATAATTTCGTTATACAGGTATACGTAAATTCTTTAGAATCGTGACTGTTGATTGAAACAGACATGCAGAAATAAAGTAGACCACAAAATTCAATACGAAATAACTAATTCAACCAGTTTGATTCTCGCCATATACGCAATTGACGCATATACATATATATATATAGTTATCGAAAATGGTGATTTCATTAGACTAAAAATATATTTTAAGGAATTTAAAATGACATTACCTTATGGTTCATGATTTTCCCATATGTTTCAACCAGTGATTCAGCGTAGAAAGGTGTTTCTCCATATAGCATTTCATACATACAAACTCCAAGAGACCACCAGTCACACTCAGGCCCATACTTTCCTTGGCCGTCCTCCATGGCCTAATAATGAAGTAACGACATACATTTTCGGTCGGTGATTCATTTTTCTAAAATAAAGTTTACTTTTCACAAAAGTCGAAGTTATTGTTGTGTAAATTTTGGTCTCAATTAACAGTCCATGAAGCCTAACAGTCAAGACAGTTAAAATGTCAACTAAATATTCCTCAAGTAAACTATAAAATTACTGAACATGTAGCCTTTTAGACATAAAACATGAGCAACACGCGCGGGTTCTTCTAACGCAATATCTCCAGTCAGTTGTAATTAGTATCGTTGTCCTGGAAGGACTTAAGTAAATGAATTAACCTATTTTGAAGAGTTTTTTGGAAGCACACATTACTGGCTTTACTGGTCACGTTTATATTAAAATACTTAAACAAAAACTGTCCAATTACCCGAAGAATTTCCGGAGAAATGTAATCCGGTGTTCCAACGGCCACATTGCTCTGAACAAAACCGTCATCCTGTAATCTTAAGCACGACCCAAAGTCTGCAAGGCGAATATGACCGTTTGCATCTAAAAGCACATTGTCTGGTTTGATATCTCGGTGGACGTAGTGTAGCTCGTGAACCGAATGAATGGCTAGGACCATTTCACAGATGTAGAACCTTGCCATATCCTCAGGAAGACGATCTTCAAATTTACTAAGCAGGGTTAGCAAATCTCCACCGCAATAGTAGTCCATGACCAGATACTAGATAATATTAGAAAAATCAGTCGAAATGAAGCATACGGAAGATGTACGTTCAGATAGATTAAGGATAGCAAAGTATACGAAGTACAAAGGGCGGAAATAATAAGGAAATTCTTCTGCCAGATTATAATTATACTATTTATACTCAACAGTCGATACTACTAGTTTCGTACAAATTCATAAAGCCGGATTGATGTTGCCTGATATTTTACCTCTGTTATGAAAATAATTAAAGTTTAACCTCCTCGTGCATTTTAAAGATATTTAAATTGTACAGGGTTATCACGATGTATAAAGGACAGTGAAATCTAAATATAGCGCGAAGAGTTGTGGGGCGAAAAATTTGAAACTCGGTACAATTGTTCATGTTGCGATTATAAACATGTCAGATTTTTTTCCAAATTTTATAATTCGAAAGTGAAAGTGAAGAGATTTTATTTCTTTTAGATTCATCTGACAGGGGGTAAAAATAATCCGAAAACAATATTTCCGAAAGTACGATGTCCAGAATGACCAACCGTGTTGAAAATTGTCAAAACCAAAAATTGTTTGGATTTTTTTCCCCCGAAATAACCCATTCGAACCAGAAACACCAAATCAAGGCAAATTCTTTTATTCGAAAAATTCGCATTATGACGGGTGTGGAGAGTCCCCCAAGCCAAAATAAAATTGCCCGGTAGTTGATATTGTCGCAACAGACTCTCTGGAGGAAGGTCATCCACTTCGACTTGGGCAAAAACAGTTAAAGGGAAACCCTAGTCGATGGCCTAACACCCAAACGTATGGTCAATTGGACGAGAACTTATGAAAGCACTACGAGAATCATATGACGGGTCAAAAGTCGGTACTCTTGGTGACCCTGGATGTGTCATCGCCTTATCCGCCCAAATATAACCTGAGATGACAAATTTTTTATCCGAAACCCTAATAATCCGACTGTGAAATCGTATATCGTAAAGGATACCGCACAAAGGGCGTGGAAAAACTCCCTCTGTCAGAATTTGCTCATTCTGGGATATGTTGTAGCCCTTGACATCCTGAACAATGCTTGTACAGGTCCCAACACGAAAGGTCAACTCTGGTGACCTCCAGAGGTCACCAAAGTTCGACACCCGGTCCCCTCATAACCTAAAA
>JAQGCA010004065.1:0-10850 GCA_034698945.1 Protaphorura quadriocellata
CGATTTCTCTAATCCGTGAAGTATGAAATCCAGAAAAATCAAAGCTAAATTGTAATAATTCTTTCAACTTACGATTAGAAAACAAAAGACGGAAATGTCGACCATTCAATGGGATGCCTTCAAAATCACATACTGCTCACTTCAATGCAATCAACAACTGATGAATTGACAAATCCGAGCCTTGTCCTGGTTGCAATGGTTACTCTCATGTTTGTCGCGAATTCTTTACTTAACGAAGTTCTGGAAGGAGTAGAAATCTTCCTAACCCAGGCTTCCTTCCGTGTCTACATAATTGCTTGTCTCTTCGCGTATTGGGGAATCTTTGATAAAGGGTGGCAACTGACTCAGGAATCGAAGAGTTTGTTGGAGATCACGGCAGTTTATAATCTGTCCCGACCACGTCACAGATTTTTGGGGTCATGCCGAGTTCTTACAACCGAATTTGGCCCGTTCGGGGGTTTGGACAGGAAAATGTATGCTACGATTGGGGAAGTGGAAACCAATTATTTGATTGATTCGCTTTTATTTTAATTTGTATGGTAAAATACATTGCCATGCATAATTACCGCACTCGTATGTGTACTCACAAGAGAACCTCTCCAATAAGTGATCATCGATTTTCTACCTGAAAATCATTCTGCAAGTTCATTTACGTAGCTATTACACAATGTGTGAAATATCTCGTGCCAGTTTTGCCGCTAAATGCTTTGGGTGACCTGCAGAGGTCAAGATGTTGTATGTACATAGATGGATTTTGAGAAACCCTTTCCGCAATAGTCCTCACTATTCACACACACACAAAAGAGGCCTTTTGCGGAAGTGGTTTCTAAAATTTCTATCTATGTACATTACATCTTGACCTCAGGAGATCACCCAAGACATTTAGCGGCAAAAGTCACACGAGATATTTCATACACTGTGTTAGCATAAGCGCTTGAACTTGCAGACGAATTGTTAGCTTGAAATTTGCTGATCACTTGGATAGGTTCTCTTGTTAGTTATTCCCAGGAAATCATTTTTGTTAAGTATAAGTGCTAATATTCCGGAATATCCATACGTATGAAGTAAGTGCTCATTTCCACTAGCACATCTTCCACTTCCCGTTAATCACTGTAATAGTACCCCTTAAAATTTAAAAAATTATTGACGTAAAGCTGTATTGATTCTGACCAGATAAGTCTGGGCGAAGGAATCATTTGGCAGTCAATTTGAATGTACTATGACTAACGAACTATATAGGACTTCAGGTCATAGTTTGAACTCTAAAAGTTAACACTAGCATTTTTATCTCAATTGAATTTTTACGCAGCAGACACTTGCTTGCTTAGAGAATACAATATACATAGAGTGGCAATCCGAAAGTTTTTTTTTGAAAATTCCGTCCCCATGTTAAGAGACCAAAAGTGAGTTTTTGTTGACTTTTTATAAAATGCCTTGACGATATCTATATAGGCAACCGAAGTGCATGCAACCCTTACCCAGAATTTAAAATCAATCCAATAGTTTTCCACCCGTAGTAAATCTCAGTATCAGAAATTTTATCGGAATTTTTTCGAAAACAATTTAAAAATTACAACTGTAGACAAATGGTACTATCAGAGCTCGCTTTTTGTAATGAACGGAGAAAGAAAGTGACTTTTCACAGTGACAATGAGAAGTGAAAGTGCGATCGAATTTGACGCATGCCAAGTGAAGCGCGAGATAATCACAAACCAGCGCATATACAGGGATTGCGTACGTCACAGCAGAGGTCATTGCTCCCAGTTTGAAATACTTCTTCTTTGCCGTCTTTGCCCATTGCAATGTATGACGTACGATTCAATATCATTTAGATTACCGTACCAACGTTAACAGAATTCAAGAAAAACTCACTTTTGGTCTCTCAACATGGGGCCGTTGTTTGATTTCGGCCAAACCTTATACTATTGCCACTCTATGTTTATTGTATTCTCTAAGCTTGCTTGCATTTCAATTTTAAGTAATGGAAATGCCAGGTATGCTTACTTATATGTATTTTCCTGAACAAAACCTTATAACTGAATGGAACTTAAACTCTTGGTGCATTGGAGTAGTATTAATCGTTACAGAAATATGTTTGGAAATTACACCTGACTCTTCTTTATTGATATCAAGTACCACTAATGAATTGGGGCTGTGCAGGTCAGCGAATGGTTACTTTGGCGAATAGAGGTATTTCTGTTTTCGAAGTTTTTAGTCATTTTAAGGTCTAGGTACAACTATCGATAAGAGCCATTCTGTACTACCACGAGGGCGCACTGGGCGCAGAACTCATGACTGAATTTTCCGCTAGGTGGCAGAGGAATTCAGGCTATATACAGATTAGTTAAAATTTAAAAATCACGTGGATGTGAAATCCCACATCTTTTTTTGAAAACGAATTTTATACGTGTTTACGAAATCGATTCCATAAAAATCATAATTTTCCGAAGCATGTTAGGGCATAAAACAAATCTATTTAGTCAAAAGTCTATATTCCACTGACGCAAGACATGCGCGCAGTAAAGTCTTGCATGCAATGTGTTGCAAAATTAGAAATGGGTTCTATCGGTGCAAGACTGAGAAAAGTTGCGCCCGCGCGTGCGCACATCTCGTGCACGTGACAAAAACTTTCACGCTAGACATTGCACGCAAGAAAGTTGAGTATCAGTGGAATACGGGCTTAATAAGTGTTAAAGTCGTTTTGTGTCGTGAGTGTCCCGGGTAGGACTAATTGTAAGAACAATAAAAATTGTAATCCTTTTGCTATTTCTGCAAAATAGTCACGCCCAAGAGCATTCTTCTTGTTTGATTCTTCAAATTCATCTACATAAGTACTGAAATGTATAAAAGTTGTTTCCTTGAATGACTTTTTTGAAAATAAAACTACACTATGCTGACATTTGCAATACTAAGGTAATAATAACGTTAAAATTCCCAACTCCATGCCTTGAAGTACGGTAGATTAATATGTAATCCAAATCTGAAATACTGCCGTCTATATTGGACCACATCAAGTCATTTGTAAACCAAACCACATCATTTGTGCAGCCTGGCCCGCAAATACTTCACAATAAACCCAAGATTGAGGAAATGCCTAGGAATTATAATATTACAGATACTGAGGTAGATTGCACGAAGGGAGTTTCATGGTTCATTTACACTAGTATAGAAAGAGTTTATAAAATCGCCTCAACCGTATGTCAGTTGGGACCGGAAGTCTAGGAAGTGAAATGTCGGCGAACCATATTTCCATATTTCCATATATAATAACCATATTTGCGTGAATACCCCTCCAGCTACATGCTGCGATACCTTAAAGCCTTGGTGTCTCTGATCAACTAAATCTGTTTTGAATGATGACTACGGTTTAGTGGGTTTTTTGGCTCCAACGAATAACAAAATCCTAACTTCAGTTACATAATATGTGGACAATACTGTAACTATGTAACCGCAAAAATGTTAAAGCAAATCCATGACGGTATAATGAGAATGGATAGATTATGCATCTAGAGTCATGTGGCACCTAAAATCAGAACAGATGCCTACATTAGTAAAGAATATTGCTGAAAAGTGTGCACCAACGGTCGCTGTTCAAATATCACCTGTTATCTATACTTCTAAGAATTTCTCAATTTCTATAATTTATTTCGGTTGAAGAATCACGTGTTGAATGAATTTGAATCGAACTCCTGAAAAGTCCGGTTAAGTGATACCCGGATTTCCTGTTATTGTAGATGTGATAATTAAATACGCTAATTGTTCTATCACCCACTTCAAACTTGAATCTGACTTAAGTGACAGCCTCTACGTCAGACTCCGTCGCCTTCGGACGACTTTGACTCACTCCTCAAACTACTCACGCTTTCTCGCAATTTTGTTTATTTAGTTTCCTAAATAAATGAGTTAGGAAGTCACGGTGGCATAGGTCTGATAGCTGTTTCTCCAATCTTGATTTTTCCAGCTAATGAATTGGTTTTGCAGACGGACTGATAGTTAAATTATTAATGACATTTTCTGTATTCCATCTTCATTATTTTCCAGCGTTTGACTTCACTTACGTCTTTGAGTATGTTTGAGATTTAGGGAGTTTCTTCGGCCATAAAAATATTCATTGACACAATTCGCCGAAAAATTTGAGGTTTTCTATAATATAGGAGCGGTTTGGTACTTTTTACAAAGAATTGAATGATTTGCTTAATTTTAGAAGACAGAATAGTGAACAGTTTACTCGTATGGGGGTAACTTAACAATTTTCGAACAAAAACTTTAGCGCACTATGGGAGCAGAATCGTGTCTATTTTTGCAGAAACCGTTCACTAAATAAAAAAAATTATCATCCCTCATAAGTTTCATTTTTTGTTGATTTTGTGCGATTGTTTATTAAACAAAAAATCAATATTATTAAATGTCAGGGTGAAATACAAATTTCAGAAGAGGTGTTGACTTGACATCAATTTCCGGAGTGGAGAACCGGGTAATTGTCATTAGAAATGCTTCCGTGTGAACCTCTTCCTCTATTTTTGATCGTATGCAGGTGTGACCGACGTTGTACCAAGCAATATTTTCACGTTTGACCTGCACCACTGCAATTATAATGAAAAATCTAACACATTTTCAAATACATTTATTAATAACGTGTACATTTTGCACCTGAAACTATGCACCCATGAATATTCATAGGCGAGAATGTTTCTTCCTTGAAAGACAATTTGCCAACCGTTGATGTAAATCCCGATTTTTTTTCCTAATTGTGTACGTATATGGAGCGGAAGTAAAATTTTCAAGGTTTCTTGACTTTATAACACTTATAAAAATCATTTAAACCGCTACCATTCTTCTCTTGCCATTCCACTGGCACTGCCCTGTCTATTTCTTTGTTCTCAAAACTTACCTGGAAGTAAAAATGAAACTCATTACAAAAGAAACTCTCAAGTTAGTTTACTTGTTAGTAGGATTTGGATATTTAACGCTGTCAATCCCATTCTACTGGAACCGAAAGACGAATCGTCTTCACCCTCTCAAGCCTGCATGGCAACGATCCGGATGGTACCTGGCGCTCATTTTCTCCGCCGTGTCAACACTAATTATCATGTACGGATACGCTGGATTCTTGTTTGAAAATAAATTCTCCTTCCCCAATCGAACGAATGCAATCAATTTCATATCTTTGGGGGCCGCCTTGATGACTAACATATCCCATTTGAATATGTATTTCCATCACGCGGATATGATTGATGCCGTCAACAAATCCTTTCAGCTTTACATTCAACTACAAGGTAACAGAAACAGTCAAATATTTTGTCATGACTGCGAAACAAAAACGTTGGGAGCAAAATATCTAACAAGAGAGCGACCGGACGTGCCGGTCCAATCTAGACCCGCCGTTCACTTTTTCACATTATTTAGGATCCCCTGACATAAAAACAGTTACAAATCAAGTTCTTTATTTTTGGCCTGTCTCCGATAATTTTATTTAAAAAAATCCTGAGGTCTCCCCTCTGAAAATTTTTAAATCGTGATGGAATGCATGCAGTTACGGGATCTTTCATTTCGCGTCAATGTTGTGAGGTGCCCATTAGAAGCATCACAAAAAAAAATTTGAAAAAATTTTAAACAATTTTTTTGTCAAGATTTTGAGTTTTAAGAACATTGATATTTCCAACCAAAATCTTGACAAAGAAAATTATTTTGATTTTTTTCAAAATCCTCTGTAGTGCATCTAATGGGCATATAATATCAACATTGACGCGAAATGAAAAACGCCGGAAACAGCATACATTTCAACATGATTTAAAAAATTTCAAAGGGTCTCCTTAATCAAATTTTCGGATATAGGACAAATAAAAAGTACCACGTTTGAACAGGCGACTTTTAACTTTTTTTATGTCAAGGTATCCCAATTAGTGTGGAAAAGTGTGTGGCGGGTGTCGGTTGGACTGGCACCTTGGGTCGCTCTGTTGTAAGTGCGATCCACCTGGCTCATACAAATTCTGTTATTTTATCCAATCTCATTTCAGCCAAATACCTTAAAAAGATTCGACCAACGAAGTACAGACTACTATCCCGGACGTTTACATTGTCGACGCGGTTATTCTTTTCTGTTTCTTGTCGACCTTAGCCTTATCGCTCTTAACAGGTCTTCTTGCGCTGGTAACGCCTCGACTCCACATTTACTACGAGGCGTTTCCATCATTCATGGAGGACATTGGAATCTCAGGCAGACTTATTCTTGCAATGGTTCAGAGCGTCTTCGTTGCGCAGGGATATGCTGCCGCCATGATGATTCTTCTCTCCATGTACCCTCACTGGTTCTTTGGAAAACAAATGGGGATGGCACTCCGGTGAATATCATATTTACTGTTGCTTATAAATGAACTCAATCCCTCGATCGCATTCTTCACCGATTAGGGAAGTCGGTTCCGGTTACTTTTCCGGAAAATCCCGGGAAATTAATTTTTTACTCAAACACGTACACAACTCTTAATAACGACTTTCCCGGAATATTCCGGAATCAATTTCCCTAATCGGTGAAGAATGAGGTCGAGGATTTGAGCCTTTATATGCAACAGTATGAAATCCCGATAAATCAAAGCTAAATTGTATTAATATTTTAAAATTAGAAAACAAAGGAAGGAGATGTCGGCCAGTCAATGGGATAACTTCAAACTCACGTACCGCTCACTTCAGTGCAACCAACAACTGAATAATTCTGTCGGGAACCTTACAAATCCGTGCCTCGTTCTGGTTGCAATGCTTACTCTTATGTTCGTGGCGAAGTCTTTACGAAAAGCGGGTCTAGAGGGAGAAGTAACCTTTCTAAGCCGGGCTTTCTTCTCTGGCTACATAATTGCTTGTTTCTTCGCGTATTGGGTTATCTTCGATAAGGGGTGGAAACTGACTGAGGAATCCAAGAGTTTGCTAGAGACCACGGCAGTTTATAATCAGTCCCGACCACGTCACAAATTTTTGGGGTCATGCCGAGATCTTACAACTCAGTTTGGTCCGTTCGGGGGTTTGGACAGGGATATGTATGCCAAGATTGGGGAAAAGGAGACGAATTATTTGATCAGATCCCTCCTATTTTAATTCGTAGGGTAAAATATATTGACATGTATGTATGATTACCGCACGGTTGTGTGTAGTTAGTTCTTCACAGGAAATCATTCCTTAAGTATTCGTCCTAATAGTCCAGGATATCCATACATATCAAGTGCTCATTTCCACTTACCACATGCTGTACTTCCCGTGAATGGCTGTAATTCAACGCGTTGAATTTATCAGAAAAATATTGACGTAAAGCTTTATTAATTCTGAACAAATAAATCTGGGCAAACGAATTATTTTGGTCAGTCAATTCTTATGTACTTGTTAGCGCAATATTCTCCCTAAATGTATGTCTATTATGTATATCAAGGAGGAGGTCTAGATAGGAACAATAAGGAACTGCCAGGCATTCCAAACCATGCCGACTAAGCCAGTGGTGGCCCATTTTTGGTTGACTCGACGAATAAAAAAATGTGTCGTTTCTACCTCAGTAGGCCATAACATCTTAGGTCGTAGTGCAACCAATCGTAAACCTGGAAGCCAGAATAGAGATGAAGAAACAGACCGAGGAGGCGTGCCTGTACTAGCCGCCAGCCGATTGTGAACCCATCCTAGGATATACACCTCACCTAACCACTGACCAGATCGGTCAATTCCTTTACTGCCCATCAAGGTTCAAGGTTCAAGGTTCTTTTATTAACAAGTCAATGCATTCCATTTCTCACAACAATAAATCCCAATTGATCCATCGGTGAGTGTCATACGCTAACGGAGAAGAGTTTTAGTAATAAATTACCAGAGAAATATTTTCTAAAGCTTAGACTATATTCCTAGCAGGTCATCAGTGCATCGATCTCTTCTTTAACTTGGCCTCCAAACAGAAAGCAAGAAAGATATGGAACCAAATCTATCCAACTTTAATTTTTAAAAAAATCAAAATTCGGAACACATTAATATTGCGGTCTTGAGGTAAAACCTGTAATCAGAGGGATAACTTTGCATTGTATTGAGAAGTATGGAATTTCACTCAGAGCCGCAAGATTCTACGTACGTATATACTATTCTACGCATTATGAATTGTATGGACATACCTTATTACAACTAATTACGTCATCACGGATGTTGACACTAACACATCGGATCCTCTAAATTACTCATCAACTCATTCAATTACTATATATACTCTAATCTAATATACTATAATATGCGAAAGTGCAACGAAAGAATTGTGGAGTGCGAGTGTGTAGATTCCAGAATTGAAATTCTTATCCTAAATAGAAGAACTTAACACAAAAGTTTGGATTGGATTTTGCGGTGATTATAATTTTATGATGTGTTTCAATATGAACCGGACAACACATCATCAAATGGATAAGTTGTGTCGACTTCGTTTTGTTGGAACTCCCCGACATAAGGTATGACATAGCAGATAGACTTCCTGTACGAAATTTTTGCCCAGGTCAAACTATAAACCGTGGTGTGAAGGTTACGCTATTGTCCTTGACAGACAAGAATGCAATGGAATCATGGAAAATGCTACCAAACTTGCTTAGATGAAAATGAAAATATTTATATCCAGAGATCTTCCATCCTCTATGCGGAAAAGAAGAGGTATTCTTAGGTCCGCTGCTTGTAAGGCAACGGAGGAAGGGCGCGTGGTCAAAATTATTGGGGACAAGCTGACCATCGACGGAGTTTCATACAATGTTGCTAGTGACCAAATTCAACCCTGTTCTCAAGTAATACCCAAAGCATCTGGATCCGGAAATGCAGTTCGCGATGGTAATCTGAATCGAGTTTTTAATTTGACCCATGGCGGAATGCAAACCTCATTTCATGATGAATCTACTCAAAATCCGCATCCTAGCTCTAATTGACTAGCCCCAGCACCAATTCAAGACAAGTCGAGAACATCTCTACACATCAAACCAACGGCAAATGTAAATGACAAGCATTCCATTTTTTTTAAACATTGCTCATTTTAACGTATAGTCCTATGTATAGTTCTCATGTTTTTCAATTTTCTGATATTTCAAGTGAACTTAATATTGATATTTTTTGTACAACTGAATATATCAATAAATATTACATTAATCCTGTTCTAATTAATAATTATAAAATGCACCGGTTTGATCGCTTTTACAAATGTAGTGGTGAGGTTGCCATTTTCTATAACTCCGACTTAAAATTTAGGCCATTCATTTTTCCAAATTCTGACATTATTAGGAGTAATCATAATGTTGAAGTGGTTGCATCCTTAATTCAATTAAACTATTTTAAGACGATTGTTATCGCATGCATTTACTGTCAACCTATCTATACAATGATTGCTTACCACGTGACACGGACACATTTGACCTCATTATCTCGGACCTCCTGAGTTTAAACAAGAATCATGTGTTTAAAGACTGATCGGAAGTTGTAATACTACTGAACCTACTTTTAGATCCAGACAGCTGTATTTTCCCGTAATGATAAGGTAATTTTGTTGGGGTTTTGACTAATTACTAAATGAATAATCTTGCAAATGTTACGACTGTTGACAATTTCTTTGTATTCGTGCTTTTGATGTGTATTTGTAACAGCATAGTAGCATAGTTCAATTGACTAAATGTGTAACCTAAAAATATGTAAACTGATTACTTTTGGTTGTAACCATTACGTCGCATCTCCGGGCAGCGCAACAACCTTACGAGGTTGCTGTTCCGTAACAAATAAATAAATAAACTCATTTAATTACTATATATACTCTAATCTAATATACTCTAAAATGCGAGAGTGCAACGAAAGAAATGTGGAGTGCGAGTGTGTAGATTCCAGAATTGAAATTCTTATCCTAAATAGAAGAACTTAACACCAAAGTTTTGATTGTTTGATTTTGCGGTGATTATAATTTTATGATGTGTTTCAATATGAACCGGACAACACATCATCAAATGGATAAGTTGTGTCGACTTTGTATATGATGTCTTTATTCAGAAATGGAAAGCAAATTTTCTCCAGAACACCTAATAAATTCGCGTACCTGCATTTTGGCCCAGTAGTTTCGATTAAATATAACACAACTTATTGATTTCTGAGCTAAAATTAATGCAAAGTTGTGAGTTCGCTCAATCTCAAATTTATTAATTTCAATATTTCAGCGGATTGCTGATGATTCTTTGATCAATGAAGAAAGAGCGATGAGATCAAATTTTCGGGGCAAGTATCATGGGATGTCCCGCCCTAAAATCTTGAGAAGAATCTCTTTTTGTGGCCGGAACACTGGGCGCTGAGCCAAAATATAGTAAATGTCATATAATAAGTTTATATACCCAATCAACCGCTTTGCATAATTAGCAGAATATATTTTTGACAGGTTATGTAGTTCCCTCGTAAGTTCACTGAAATGTAAAAGAAGGAAGATATTGCGACAGAATTGCAAGACGAGAGTTCAGAAAAGATTGAGTAGCTCGCGTGTATTCGTACAAGAAAAAGGTTGTAAAATCTTTACGTCTGCATGTCTGTTGGCATTGCCGAACTGTGCAATCAGGTTTTGAAACAATTAAGGTTTTAAACAAAAATTCTACATTGAAATCTTTGACTCTCCGAGCGTTTATTCTGGAATTCTAGAAAAGTGGCTTCATTTATAAGAACAAAACTGGTGGGTACTGGGACAACCTTCGCTATGTTGGGCGTTGGCTTATGTGTATATATGTTAGTAGTATTATACGGGGGGCCTCAGACGCCTTAACACGTAGGGCATGGCAGCCTGCGGATGCAATGCAGACCCAGTGTCATAACACGTAGGGTATGGCAGCCTGTGG
>JAQGCA010004066.1:0-10842 GCA_034698945.1 Protaphorura quadriocellata
CTAATTGAAGGCTGGATAGATCAATTATTGGTGTGTCTAAATTTTAAGGCACTCAAGGAATCCGTATCCTAACATGGCGTCTTTGAAGTCTCGGCTTATCATCAAAAATCTACCTAAATCTGTAATCATTTTTTAACCTCATTTTTGATATTCAATTTCCTACTACACCATTGAATTTTTCTAAATGTCCACAGTGCAATACTTATTAGATTAGTCTAGGCGATAGGAAACTTTGAAAATTTAAAGATTTTGATTAGAATTTTTATAGTAAAATCATTTCAGGGTGCGTGGATGAAATTGATGGACTGTAAAGTAAGAATTAAATTAATTGATATATTTTGATTATCAGGTGAATGAAACAAAAATTAGGAGTCTATTTGGGGAAAAAGGGACTGTGACTGATGTTCAATTGAAATACAAATCTGACGGCCAATTTCGTGGATTTGCTTTTATTGGATTTAAAACTGCAGAAGAGGCAGAAGTTGCTCGTAATTATTTCAATAAAACTTTTATTGGGACATCCAAAATCCAAGTGGAATCATGTGCTGAATTAGGTATGCGTTCTTATTAATTATGTGACTTCTTGGGAAAGGTGTTGCCTGATATTTATCACTTCGGATTAATTTCCTAATCAAAGGAGATCCATCGAAGCCAAAAGCTTGGAGCAAACATGCTCCTGAGCATCAAGAATCTTTGAATAAATTGAAGAGGAAACAAAACAAGGAAGAAGATGACGGCGACGGAAGTGACGATGAAGAGAAGAAACCAAAAAAGAAGAAAGAAGAAGAAATTTTAGATAAATGTAAATCGGACCCAGAATTTTTAGAGTTTCTTCAAAGTCATCGCAAGAAATCCGCATGGGGAAATGATGAAATTATTGACGAGCTAGAAAAGCAAGTTCAGACGCAAAATACTGATGTAGTAGAGAAGTCTGATAAGAAATCAAAGAAGAAGAAAAAGTTAGATGAAGAAGACGAACAAAAATCAAAGAAAGAAAAGAAGAAAGGGGATAAAAATTCATCTGTGAAAACAGTTAAAGGTCCGAAAGTAGAGAAAACTTTTTTCACAATTAAATTACGGGAAGTACCGACGAAAGCAAAGAAAAAAGATATTAAAGGATTTTTCGCTCCACTAATACCAAGGACTGTTAGGTAATTTTTTATTCTTCCGTTCGATTTTCGACCAACCGTTTTTTAATTTTTTTTTAATTGATGCATGGACAGGATCCCGCGGAAATTCATAGGAATCGCTTATGCAGGATTTCGCACAGAAGAAGAAAGAGAAAAAGCCCTCCATAAACATAAGAGTTTTCTTTTGGGAAATAAAATCTACCTCAAGACATTAAATTTACCAAATTTGAGTACATTTGAAGCAAATCAAACGAAACTGCGCAATTCAAGATGGACAGAACAACAAGAAGAGTTGGAAAAGGAATGTGAACCTGTTTTAGAAAGTGGAAGAATTTATGTTCGAAACTTGAGTTATTTGACGAATGAAGATGAGATTCGTTCACTCTTTGAACCTGTAAGTATTAATATTTTACATATTTTATTTTTATCAAATTCAAAATGAGCAGATTTTTAATTTCAATTTTCTACTTTTTAGTATGGCCCTGTCACAGAGGTTCATTTGCCTCTTGACAAACTTACACGACGTATCAAAGGATTTGGATTTGTGACCTTCATGCTACCAGAACATGCGATGACTGCATTTTCAAATTTAGATGGAACAGTTTTCCAAGGTCGAATGCTCCATCTCCTTCCGGCTAAGAATAAAGTTGAGTCATCCGAGGATAGCACTGGAGGATCTTCTTATAAAAATGCGAAAGCAATGAAGCAGAAAAAATCAGCATGTAATTAAGGATAAAAATCAAAATAAGTTGTTCATTAGTTGTAAAGAAGGACTTGACCTTATTTTTAATTATTCATCCAGCTTCTTCACACAATTGGAACACTTTGTTTCTTGGACAAAACGCTGTGGCTGATGTCGCCGCTGATAAGTACGGTTTGTCTAAGGAAGAACTCCTCTTGGATCAGAGTGACAGTCAAGATAAAAAACAAACTAGCGTTGGAGTTAGAATGGCTTTGGCAGAGGCCGAAATTGTGGATGAAACAAGAAATTTTTTGGAATCCAACGGCGTCAGTTTAGCTGCATTTGAGGTACGTAATTTCATTTTTTTACTTGCTTATCAGGCACGATAGTAGTTTTTTTCTTTATCGTCCCCCCATTAATTCTCATAACCTCCACAAGTACTTTTTATAGAGAACACAGTTTCTGGTTAGCCTTCCATGTGGCTAATGGACGTACCCCTAGTAGTAACGAACATTTTCTACATAGTGAAGCCTGTTTACAGGAATCATAACACCTTGGTCTCCCAAGGTATCGAACCCGCACATCCAAGCCATGCTTCAACGGATGATTTTTTTTTTATTTTTTTTAGAATGTGAAGACTGAGCGCTCCAAAACGTGCATGCTAGTGAAGAATCTGCAAGGAAATACAACAGCTAATGATCTAATGGAATTATTTGGAAAACATGGTGAAGTTGGACGAATTATTTTGCCTAGATCGGGCGTAACAGGTAAGCTAGAAATACTTTTTTTTTTAGATTTTACCCAAAGCCATAATATTTGACTATTTTTGTTTCTGATCTAAAGCTATTGTGGAATTTCTGGAGCCGTCAGAAGCTAGAGCCGCTTTCAGGAAGTTAGCTTACTCAAAATTTTGTGGAATGCCGTTGTATTTGGAATGGGCTCCTGTTGACATATTCGCTTCTGCTAATGCCAAGGCTGTGAAAAGTACTTCAGCTTTTGCCAGTAAAGGTGAAGAGACTAGAAAAGTGTCGGAGGCAGAGACATCAGAGGATAAAGTTGAAGTACCAGAGATTCCAGCCATTTCTAACCATTTGGTGGATGAACCTTCAGATCTGATCGATGAAGATATGGTTCCTGAATTGGACACGACATTATTTGTTAAAAATTTGAATTTTGATACAGAGGAACCAGCACTGAAGAAGGTGGGAGTTATTTGTTCGAATTTCAGTTTCAATGTAATCAATTAATATATTTGATTGAATTTTAGCATTTCAGTCAATCTGGACCCGTTTTCAATGCTACTGTCGCAAGAAAGCGTGACTCTAAACATCCTGGGAAATCATTGTCAATGGGTTACGGATTTGTTCAGTTTTATCGGACCAAAGATTTGTCTAATGCTTTGAGGAGTCTTCAGGGCAGCATGCTTCAGAATCATATTTTGGAACTCAAAAGATCCAACAGAACGTTACAGTAAGACCTCTATATATTTTTAGTCATGATAATTTTATCTTCACTTGAACGTTAAAAGTCGTCAGCATTTTGAATTTTATCAATATTTTCAAAACTGTTTTGTTACAATTGTGACTGCTCAACTGCTCTGTTTGGTGTCAAACTAACACATTTTATTTTACTAGGAGCGATGTCACGAAAGAACGGAAGGCTGGCGGTGAAGACAAACCTGGAACCAAACTTTTGGTTAGAAATGTACCTTTCCAAACTAGCAAACAAGAAATGGTGGATCTCTTCAAGTACGTACATAGTTAATAATTTGAATGGTTCAGATAATTCATTTAAATTGATTAATTTTTGTAAACAGAACATTCGGAGAATTGAAGGCCTGTCGTTTGCCGTTGAAATTGGATGGAAGTGGAGATCACAGAGGATTTGCATTTATTGAATTTTTTGCAGAGCATGAAGCTAAGGTCGGTCAATTTTTTAAACTGTTTGTTTGGTTGTGTAAATGAAATGACTTTGTGACTTTCTAAAATTAATGCATATTTTTAGAGGGCTATGGAGACACTTGCAAAAAGTACGCATTTGTATGGAAGGCGTTTGGTGATTGAGTGGGCTTCTAAGACCGAAACTGTCGAGGAGCTTCGTCAGAAAACTGCACTCCAATACAGTCGTCAAACTTCGGGTAAGGACGGTAGTACGGGCAGTACAAAAAATATGATGAGCAGATATTTCAGTGCTGTACCTAAGAAAACATCGGACGATGAAGATGAGTAGTTATTCAATTCTACTACTTTGCCTGTTTCTGTTTTTTTGAATTATGTTTCTCGCCTGATTTAGGTTTTAGAAATCAATGCATTAATAATTATTTTATCCCGAAACCGAACATATTACGTTTTACGTTGAATAAAAAACTGATATTTCAATTCTGCTACTAATATTGTACACCGTTTAATACCGAAACCGCAACTACACTTCACGCTCGGACAGTGTATTCCGAACGTGGTATGCGATGGTGGTGGTAGTGAAGTCAACTTCCGTGCCCTTCACGACAGGTTTGCGTCATAACCAAGACCATCTCTTATCACGGTTGAATAAATCAGAAAGTTGTTACATTCCAGTCAGTGACAGTTACAGTTTCTCGGTTGTTGAAAATAACGATTGTTCGCATTTGGCCTATTTGGACTTTGTTAAAAATATTTTGATCTAGGTTCACAAAATGTGTAAGAAAATGGAAGAAATGAAAGAACACCCACACGGAAAATAGCTTCTAATTTGCCTCTGGCAGTCTAAATTTTAAAAATCTAGTGGTAGGGTGAGATTCTGCAAATGCTATGCCGAAAATTGAGTTCAGATTTAGAATCGAACAAACAAGAAATCCCAAATCAATTTATTGTGAGTAAAATCGACAAAAAAATGAA
Source organism: Protaphorura quadriocellata (assembly GCA_034698945.1). Lineage (NCBI taxonomy): Eukaryota > Metazoa > Arthropoda > Collembola > Poduromorpha > Onychiuridae > Protaphorura > Protaphorura quadriocellata. The sequence continues at coordinate 4,686 of JAQGCA010004066.1, forward strand.
TATGTTGAATGTTGTATGTAGTGTAGCTAACTACTTTAACTACTCAATTCCATACAATTTTCTTTGTCCTGTTCGTCGTCCACTTCCTCACTTGAATCAGTCAGCGCATTAAGAGCCTCGTCCGCCATTCTACGTAGTGATGGTCTTACCACAATCCTTCTTCGCTTAGGCGCTGACGCTTCATCCATTTCTTCAGACTCAATTTCTCGAGTTTGACAGGTCATTCCAGGAATATGGTCAGCATGCACCCAATTCTTTCCATGGCATATAATTTTTGGATTTTCTATACTTCCTAAGATCCCAGAGTCCATGAATAATCTCATGTCAACGGTGACATGGAGTGTTGCAACCAGTGTGATTGCCAGAGTTAAGTAACGAAGAGTATTGTCGTCCGCATTACTAATAATCTCAGTCATTAGTCTCATCATATCTGTCGTTGTTTCCTCCTCAAGTGTTGGACGACCCTTGTCCTGTAGTAGAGAATGGGAAAATTTTACTACAATGAAAAGAGGGGGCACAAACCATATGGGAAAAATGTACGCTGTTGGAAATCGCTCCCCAGTCTATTTGTTGTCGGCAGTGTAATCCTGAACAACTTTTGTGACGGTCCTACTTCCAAAAGTCTAACCGTTTGCCCGCTAAAAATACACTGGTTAGCATGTACTATGCGATGCGGTGAGTTTCATTTTTGCTTTCACGCTTTCACTTTAGTGTATTTTTAGCGGCCAAATGGTTACTTTTGCGGGTAGGGTCTTCACAAAAGTTGTTCAGGATTACACTGCTGACAACATATAAAAAGGGAGCGATTTCAAACGGCGTACATTCTCCCCTATGGTTTGTGCGCCCTCCCTTAATCAAAGTCAAATTGAATATAATCGTATCATATAATGTGAACTCACATCCAGCTTTAATTGCTCTCTCAGAATGACTCCAATACAGTCCTTGACCTTGCTCATGTTGATTGGTTTTGGTCTTCTCGCATGTTTTAATGAATCTATTTCTGAGAACTTCAAAGACAGCATTAATAAATAATTAATTTCATTTCTGATAGTTTTCCAAGTAGGCTAACAGGCTAAGCAAATAATTTTCCAAACATACCACTACTGACTAAATTAAAAACGAATGGGATAAGTTAGTAAGTGAAAGGGAAATTGAACTTACACGATACTCTTCTACCGGAGACCCAAACCCGGATGGTATTATTTTATGACGTCTCACTGCATTCAACGGAAAACCAAACACATTTTAATTAAGATACATTCACTTAATTTATTAAGTTTCAAAATTGAAATTGAAACAAGTCCACTTACTGATGTCAAGGTCTTCTTCACACATAAAATTCTCATTTGCACCCAGCTGGAATCAATATCACATTAGAAAATAAAATTGGTAATCAATCAATTGATATAAGTAACTATTGAAAACCAAAAAAAAGTAGAATCTGTTGAGTACTTACTGCAGTGACATCCTCTTCCAATGCTCGAAATCCTTCCAAATCGTTAAACGGGGCGGGAGCGTAATTGCCATTATGGAAACTGACACCCTCATCGTCATGTTCAAAGCCTTCTCCATCAAAAATGTTACTCTCATTGGCCATTGCAGGAATTCGATTCAAAACCCCGTCGTAAAGTCGACGCCTGTGGTCTATGAATAAGCTGGAACACATTTGACAAAGTAGCCATTGTTAAAATTTTCTCTGGCTCGAGAATTGCAATTAGACTCGTCACTTGTCCGAGGCAACCGGGTTCAAAAAAAAATATTGTTACCAGTTAAAGTTAAGGCAGTCTACTACTAATTGACTGTCGCTTGGAGTGGTCGAGTGGTGGATGGTGGATCAGGGTCTTCCTCGGGCAGACAATGTGTATTGTGGTTCCTTCGGAAAGTTTTCACCCACTTGAGATTCTTCAACTACTAACGGGTACCTTCCCTGGACAAGGTATGAAAAATACTCGAATGTTTGACCCGCCTCGACATACGAAGGGTGACAATAATAAAATCTAGTGCTGTGGTTCGCGATATATGGGGGACATGATCTGCGGGCGCACTCTCTCGAAGGAGTCGTGTACTAACTAATAGAATGTTCATAGCGGAACATAAACGGTTAATAACAAGGACTAACTCAGGTTGTCTAGTTTAGTTTGCATTCACAATATTTTGAAAACTAAATCTTACTTCATCATCCTGGGAAGCTTGTCGTCAGATTTTTGGAAGATCGCACCCTCAAAGGCGTCATTGAAATGATCATCTTCTACCTCAGAATCATCATCACATTCTCCCATCGAAGGAATTAATGTTTCACGGTTCGCCCATTGTTTGATGACTTCATCATCAAGTTCAGTATCTACGTCAGCCTTAGCATTCAGGAACCGATTTTCCGAACTATCCCAATCCAATTCTAAAAATTTAACTGCTTTAGGTTGTGGTTTCTTCTTTTTTACTATTTACAAAAGAAGACATATGAATAAATGCTAACTGCTAAACATGTTAAAGCTCATGCGAATATATGAACAAACTTACAAAGAGTCTTATTCCGTGGTCGACGACTACGGACAAACTTCGGTCCCATCCATCCATAATTACTCGGATGGTCCGCTTTAAATTTTGTAGAAGCCTCGTAAACGCGGTCTACGTCATTCAAGGTTGTTATGTCATTAATATTAACTTCCTTCAATTGCCCATTCTCATCAATTGGATCGAAATTCTCGTTGTCTTCTATCACTAGTTAAATAAAATGATTTAAATGCATTTCATATTATGAAGGAGAGAGCGAATTAAAAAGTACATCTCAAATTAAACAAACTTACTATCTGCAGCCCCATCATCGTAGTCCCTGTCCATACCCTCTGGTAAATACACCGGTGGATCAACATCCATGCGCTCTGAACCGTGGACACTTTCCTGGTTTTGACTATGTTGTGACATTAAATCATCTCTGCGAATGGATAATCTCTCCCGCAGTTGTCGACGTTTTTCCAGCATTTTCGCTCTAATATTATCGTTTTTATTGATGCCAACGGCGTTAATTGGATTTCCCTACAAGTATGTACAGACAAATTATAAAATTAATCTGAAATTAAAAACTCTTGAATATTTTAACTCGTCTTTACTTACCCAGATATCAAAGCAATCACTGTCAAATTTATTTTTTCCAAATCGAAGGAATCCAATTGTATTCATATGACCCATTGCGGAAACTGAAAAGAAATTGTTTAGACATATGCGTAATAATATACAGTAAAGTATTGGCGATAAAAAAAATGGGTGGATGATCTGATATCTGCTAAAAAGTTACAAGGAGGTTGCGTGATTTGTATTTAGAAATTGTCACCATTCACCACTATTTTTAAAATTTATTTGGTGAGGTCACGTCACGGAAACGTCGTTGGGGGAATAATTGAGCACGGATTTTGAAAATATTATCATTCTCTGAGTTAATAAAATACGAAATTCGTGACTTACTGTTAACAATAACAGGATTGATGAAACGTATTTCGTTCAATTTTGTCGATGGCTCGCCGCGACGCTTCTCATCGATAGCGACTTTGCCGAATATGAAACTAGACATTGCACAAAACAAATGAAATAAATATTAGAAATTAATAACATTGAACATGAACTCATATTTTTTGTAATTGTATTTTTTTTCTGGAATCTAGACTTACGATGCGTAATCGAATTTTTTGTTAAATTGCGAAAACCCATCAAATGAATCTTTCAGCTTCAAACGACGATGTTCACCATTGTCATCTCCAGAGGTCTCGTCCATGTCAAAATCTTTGTCTTCCAGAATGTTCTTATTAGGGTTCTAAAAATTTAAAGAACAATTAGATTAATTACAATCCAAAATTTTACATTTTTAACTCGAATAAGTAATTACATTCACCTTCGGGTTCCAAAACGTTAAAGAAGGGATTATAACTCCATCTTCTAATTGTTCAAAGTCATTTTCTTCTTCTGGTCCAATTGTGTAGGATGTGTCATTAAGATTTCCTTCGCGATCTGACCCATGACCACCATTAACGGACCCATCTACATTTTCTCCTTCGTCCCTCACATCTTCAATTATATTTCCACGTTTCTTTTTCGTCTTATCAGCCAGATCCTCAGCCAAGGATTTAACTCGATGATCCGTGTGTTCAACTCGACAAGAGAATATTTTAGTTCCGACTTCTAAAGTCTTTCCAACATTCTACAATTAAAAACATACTTGGTAATTCAGTCTTCTAAAATTAATAGAAATGAACAAAATGGCGACGGCGAAAGACCCACCTGCATGTTATTTTTATCGAAACCGTCCAGCTGAAGAACTTCGCCCAAACATTCAATGAGTTTAAGGCTAAATGCATTTTGAGGTGTAATTTTCTAAAAGAAATACTCAATTCAAAATCATACGGCATAATATTTTTTCAATAAAGAATAAGAATAAACGCCATCAATTTCGTAACTCACATGAGTTTTGTACATATCAACACATGTATCAAATATTTCAACAAGAGTCACTGGATCTGTAATCGTCTCTCCAACATATTCTGTGTCAGGTGGAAGCTCATAATTCTTTGGCAAATAGATTTCGGATCCGCCGGAAGTCGGAATAACGTCGTAAGTACTCGTCCCCGTTCCTGACGGTATTGGTTGACCTGACCCGCTCGGCAAGCGAGGTCTATCCATTTCGACCAACTTATTTTGTCCGTTAACCAGTTGTCTGAAAAATATTTACGGTTTAGTTTACAACTTTAGTCCAACGTCCATGAGTGCAGCAGAGAGACTGTGGGAGCACGCTTTACCCTGAGACCGCCATCGCTGCTAGGCAGGTTCCTCAGTCTACAGCTACGTGGCAGCAGAAGCGATTTCACACAAGGAGTGTGTATGGGACCCGATAGATGGACACGGATGTCGCGTTTCTGAATGCCGCAACTGTGAAGTTTTTACATTGCGTATAATACACTGGGGTTTTGCCAACTTCAGCTTTCGATTTCAAATCCGTAGAGTGCCCTAAATGGAGTAGGAAAGTCGGGTACCGCGAGTGTATCCAATGCAATGATGGTAAAAAGATATCGGGTGTGCCGGTGGGATGAAGATGAATGTTGAGTATCGTATTTCTTTACAAATGCGGCGAATTATGAACTTACGTATAGTAGAGTTGAGGGTTTCATTCCTCGTACAAATAGACGATAAACTATTGTTGACTAAGAATGTATAATATCTGAACATCTGAGTTCTGTCATCGCACAACTCAGAATAGACGACAACGCCGGAATAGTCATCTTTTATATGTAGCATACTTCTTAGCGTTTGCTTTGCCAGAATACTAATATTCAATAGATTGTGTCCGTCACTGACTAGTCCATCACTGACTGACTTGTACTGCACTGGTATATAAAGCTAAGATTGACAGCAAGTTATATACGAATGACTCTGAGCCAATGTCTCAGAGTTTCATCATTTAGGACTCGATAAACTTCAGTGCAAATGTTCAATCCCTGTATATAAGAACTTCAATTTGCTGACAAAATTGTTGTTAAATATTTTCCAGCTCTCAAAATTACACTTCACAAACAGGAAGTAAGTTTCCAACATACATAGCTCGCGTTTCACTAGTACTAGTTTGAGGTAGAACTCGCTGTCAGCACAGACCGAACCGAGCAAAACCGCCATACGGTAATAGGATTTTGTCTTGTACACTTACTACTAAAACGATGGAAGAAAATCATTCTCACAGAAACTTGAGATACACATTTTGAGCTTATCTACTATAGAATCTACAGCGCAGCGGTAATCAACTTGTGTTTGTATTAGTGTGATTTTAGTCCTGTACTTGCTACATTAAAGCTTCAAAAGGTGAATATTCTTAAGAATATTTGAGATATAGGTCCACTTTTGTAGATTCAAAATAATGTAATCTGGAGCAGCCATTTTGGTGTGAGATGCAATAGAAATATGTTGTAGTAAAAGAAAATAACTCTGAGTCTGGCCACGGAATGAGGCAAATAAATGTACTGGACTTCAGATTATTATAGTCTGCTTGTTATCAATATTGATTTTTCGGTCGACATAATTTAGATATCACACATTCTTAGTTGAATGATGGCTTATTTCTATTTGTTTTCTATTTCTACCAACCCTGCTCGGAGGTTCGGAATAATTCATCGCATTTTGT
>JAQGCA010004067.1:0-10842 GCA_034698945.1 Protaphorura quadriocellata
ACGAACAGACGAGTTGGTGTTGCTTCGTGTGACTATCTCATTCCAAAGGACTGAGGTCATTCGTCGGTCATTAGTGGATTTCATAACGCATTTGAATGTCAGAATCGTATATTACTCATGCCACTACTACCTTGCTGTCGTCTGCGTTCTATTAGTGTAAAACAGCCGTTATGAATGCACGTTAGTCTCAGCAGAGAGGAGCCCGGGACAGACGGACAGACGGACAAACGGACGGGGAAGATTTTATAGGCCCTTTACAGGACTGCGTCCACGGGCTAATAAGTAACACATTTTTATGAATTTTGTGTATATTAAAGAACTCACATAGTCTGCTGGAACAACGTCCATGTGAGAATTAAACATAATAGATTGTAGACTTGGGTCAGAACCAGTCCACGTCAACCACACTGCAAATAACTCCGGTTTCTTGAAGCGTTTAATGTGGAAGTCTAATCCAATCTCAAATGCTTGATTCTTCAGCCAGGCAATGCAACCATCTTTTCAAACAACAATCGTAATTGAATATTGATTAAACTTATTATTTAAGAAGTTGGAAACTAATCCAGATCAAAGTAAAGCAGAACTCCTCCAGAAATTTTAGCCGACCGCTACGAATTGATCTTCATTTCAAATGTCTGGCCTCTCCTATTTCAAGCACGCACACCTGAAACTTAGTACACTTTACCCGATTCAAATGACACCATTCGTGACCTGGATAATCAGGTGACCTTCTCTGACCGTTAGTGGTCAAACGTGTGCATGTCCCGGGTTTCGCCAATGCGATATTTGTTACGGGTGTATCGGGGCACAGTATGTCCAGAATTCGGCCGGAGCGCACCGGGTGCACTGCTCGGCGCGGGTCCGCGTCTGGACCCGGGAGTCCGGGTCCGGGTCCGGGTCGGGTCTTAATCCCAAAAATTTTGGGACCCGAACATCGAGTCCGGGTCAGAATCCGGGTTCGACGTATAAAAAAAAGACCCGAGTCTGGGACCCGGACCGGACCCGGACTCGATTTTCGGGTCCCACAGTTTGGCTTATCATTTCTGAGAGATGTCTCAAAATCTGCTTGGAAATAGGTCATTGTTCGCGATGTCAACGAGAAGCTTTTTACGAGATTTGGGGTGAATCCCTCTGGCGGATATTACTTCAGATACATTTCTATGCCCTTCAAGCTTGTAACCCAACACGGATCCGAGTCCGGGTCCGGGTCCGGTCGGGTCCGGGTCCGGGTCCGTGTCCGGGTCCGGGTCCGGGTCCTGGTCCGGGTCCGGGTCCGGGTCAAAAAAAATTCTCGAACCCGGACCCGACCTTAGGGTCCGGGTCTTTTTTTTCGGGTCCGGGTCCGAAAAATGGCCGGACTCGGACCGGACCTGGACTTACCGAGCACTGACCGGGTGGATATTTCTTTGTCGTCGGCGTCCGCTGTTCTTTCTAGGGATATCCAAAAGTCACAAGATCACCTAAGGAATTCAAGTGCTGCTTCACGCTTGCGAAGTTTTAGTCTTGGTCGTATGCCTGTTTTCTGCCAGGTTCAGTTAAGTTCAAGGAACCTTGGCGGTGAGGATATCCCGGCGTACAATCCGGCCCGTTTCTGAATATGTAGTGCACCAGTTGACCCTTAAGGCGCAGGAACACGTTCGGGGTCAATGAACCTGAGAATACTATAACTTACTGGCCAGGCAAACTGAGTTAATTAGCTTGATCATGCGATTTTGAACAAAGTGTATGTCAAAAATTCCAGAAAAATCATATTTTAAAGGATGTTATGAATCTCTTAGAAAACGATGATTTAACCCGTGAGAGATATCAGACTTTGTTTTGATGAATTTTAACAAAAATGCAATTACACTTTGTTAACAAAATATCTGTGTCCAAGAATTAATAACCACTTTCTCCAGAAATAGTCTCCAGCGTTCCAGTTCATTGACACACGATTAAAAATATTTTGGTACGTGCTAACTAATATATTGACTGGACAACGAATGTCAACAAACTTTGACCAGGTGTCTCAAACATTTGCATGATATAAAATGTAGTATGTGTGTCTTTATGTGAGACTGAGACACAAAATTGGTTGAAACACCCTCGGATTTCATAATTCCAGCATCGCTATGGAATTTTGAAAGTTTGGAAAACCAACCTAAGACTACTCCTTAACAAATTTGGTAGTGTTTGCCTGACCTTTTTTCTAAGAAATAAACCATGTATGTATGTATATTCAGGAGGAGAATAAATTACCATAATCTGGTTTCGGATGAGAAGAATTGATTCTCAAATATTGTCGAAAGCGTGTAACAGCTGGATCTTCCTGCATTGCACTACTGATTGCCTGAACAGAAACAGAAGTCTCTTTTGCAAAAAGTGCAACTAGAATTGTTCCAATTAGGACAAACATGAAAAGATTTGTCATTTTACAATTTGGAGACACTAAGGATTGCGATCTCTCACTCTGTCCTTAGGGCCAAGGTATAATTACTTAATACATCAACCTCTAAGTAGATTGTCGATCCTCGCTCTAAAACGTACTAATATTATTGTGTACTTTTAAAACTGCTCTTATACTGGAGTAAGTATGTCGAGCCTCGACCGTTTAGTTTTAATAAAGTTCGTTCATTTCATACATCCGTGAGTTATATTTATTTCAACAACTAGTATAGTGTGTGTATTCACTTGTTGTCACAGATGTGTATTGTATTATAATTCTCTACAAAGTCTTGAGTTTAATCATTCTCCACTATTGTTCCAAATTTCAATAATAACAATTGTACGTCACCCGTCACCACTCAATTTCAATTTTATCCAGTGAGAACATCCCATGACAGGTCCTAGTAATATTCCTGTGGCTTCAACTCTACGGTGAAAGATCGATTAGACCCCCGGGTGTTAATTTAAAACCGGCAATAGTCGACCCGGCGTTTATTTGAGCAATGGGGTGATTAGAACTTCGCGCTCTTATGGAACACCTACCTCGTGACTCGGCGTTTAATCGGATCCAGGCGTCTAATACTCTAATAGGTCATTTACGGTATTAGGGTTTCTTTTTCCGAAATTAAAGTCCAGAAAGCGTTGTTAAGTTAGATTGATAGCCCGGATATGTCATTGCATTTCTCAAATATTTTATTTCAGGAAATAATATATCAACTTCGGAAATGTGTAAAATTTATGTTCTAGTTTCCTAAGGATGACGATCCTTAGAAACTGATGAAAACTTTTCAACGAAGATTTTGTAACGATCGATTCCGTCCAGAAAGTTTTTCTCATTCACGACCTCATTGTCTGCATGGGCCATATACGGTGTGCCCACAATCCCGTGAAAACCAAATGCTGGAATCCCAATTTCTCGGACGTATCTCATATCAGTAGCCCCGTTACTGACGACTGGCACGCATTTATCCTTCCTGTAAAGTAGTGACATCATAAATTATTCATGGCAAGTGGAGGACACGTAATTTTTGAAACGTAGAAAATGTCTTTGTATTATTACTGGAAGACCCGTCGTGCGGGAACGGACCAGGTGGATCCATCTAGGAGAAGACAAGCCCTTTTTGTTGTAGTGGCCTGGAATATCAATTACTTCAATTTCTAAGTTTACTTACATTTCCTTGCAAGCCTTCTGCAGTTCGAGTTCGACCCACCAAACATTTGAGTCATCTGGACTGGTTTCAAAGTCGGGAAATGGTTTGTTGATAGATTCATACGAAACCTGGTCCAGCATCTTCAGCAATTTGATCCAACATTTTTTTCACATCCGTAAGGTCCCATCCTGGCTTCGTACGAACCCGCATGTCAAAAGTAACCCAGAGTTCACTTGCTATAACATTAGTTGCGATTCCACCCTGATCACAAAGCCATGCGAATAATTAATTAATAATTTCAAGAACTGGAATTCGTGAACATAGGCGACACTGACACGTAATTTTAATTGATGTCTTACACCAATACCGACCAAATTGACAGTTGTCACATCTGATAGCGTCGTGTTTGGAGAATTCAACAATCGGAATTGAGATTCCCGGTACTCAAATATTTTATTGATCACGATTTGTATCTTTTGTCCTGCAGCGGTCTCAGGAAGTTGCGAAGAATGGCCAGTAACTCCAATGGCGGTATACCTAAAAGCTGTAAGAAATGTGTACAGTTGAACATTTTGTATAAGAAGTAAGTTGTCAAATTTTGAGAGTTGAGGAACATTCTAACTATGATATGACTATTGAATAACCATTTATTACCAAATGCCGATTTTTCAACCCATTCTAAGTTAGTAGTTTGTTCTTACTCCATTGTTGCTTTTGCTTGAACTCAATTTCAATCGTGCCTAGGCCTGTACTTGTAGCATATTCGCCAACGGCAAATCCAACTTCCAGTTTCTTAAATTCCTGACTTCCTACGAACGGTTTCATTCCATGACGACCTCCAACTTCTTCGTCTGCCCACAAAGAAAGAGTTGATTTGAAGTTAGCTTGTTGGTATTTATTGCTTACCAGGGATAACATTAATGTGAATTGTTCTGAGCGGTTTGAAGCCAGATTTCTTCAAACGGCGCAATGCTTCCAAAGATAGGACCGTTGGAGATTTATCGTCCTGTGCTCCACGTCCAAAAATATTTCCTTTATCGTCCTTATAAGCTCCGAACGGATCATGATCCCATCTACTCTACAAAAATTAATGTTCCGAATACGATCAGATCAGACATTTGGCTTTCTAGCACGGTTCGTAATTACCCGGTAATTGCGTATAATTACCAGTAATATGGTAATTATCAGAAATTGGTTAATTTAAATGTTAGAAACGGTAATTTTAAATCGTTTTAACTACCTGGTAATTACCAAGGTAATTACCGGGTAATTACCTGGTAAAATTAAAATGAGAAACCAAAAAATGCTTTTTTGCAACTTTTACAAGTTGCCACAATCCAGGTTATATTTTTATTCGGCTTACGGTCAAAATATTGCCAAAAAGAGATTTTTCAGACGGCATATAATTACCAATGGTAATTACCATTGGTAATTACCTTAAGGTAGTTACCAATCGGCTTTAAATTTCCGGTAATTACCTTAAGGTAATTATCGACGAACCCTGCTTTGTAGTCCTTTACGAACAAGTAAATTATGTTGATATCTTAATCTGAGTATCATTGCCTTATCGGACACTCGTAATATTGCCGAACATTCATTTATCCTTTGTTTGGCAACGTTTTAGAATAACAACACATTTGACTCAGAAGTCAGTTTCAAACCTACGAAATCTTGTATACGTAGAAACAATGTTGCCAGGATAATATGTAATGGCAAAAATACGAAAGTCGACTATTTCAAGCATACCCTTCTCTAATTGAAAAATATCCCAATTGCAAAAAAGTATGCCATTTCGGTATTTCAATCAAGACATTTATTTTGAAAATCCGGTCCGCATTTTCGAAATATGAATTATTGAAAACAGTCAAATACATTTGCTACACCCTGTATGATCCGGCACTTAACTATTCGGAAGGGAATATGAGAAACTATGGGATTCCAGAAATGGCCGGAATCGCAATGGTCGAAAAATAAAATAATAGAACAACATTATTTCTATAAATGTTTGTAGAAGGAACTCACATAGTCTGCTGGAACAACATCCATGTGAGAATTGAACATAATGGAATTCAGACTTAGGTCAGAACCAATCCAGGTCAACCACACTGCAAATAAGTCTGGCTTCTTGAAGCGTTTAATATGGAAGTGTAATCCAATCTCAGATGCTTGATTCTTCAGCCAAGCAATGCAACTATCTTTTCAAACAACAATCGTAATTGAATATTAATTAGACTTATTTATTTGAGAAGGTGGAAAACAATTCAGATTAAAGTTTAAAACAACTCCTGCGGTTAGGAATCCGCTTTAATTTCATATATCAGTGATGCTCGTGGGTCTCTCCAATTTCAAGTTCTCTGTCGTCTGGACGGCGCGACGTACGATTCGTCACTTGGTACTCTTAATGTCTTAGCTTACCCTATTGCAGTGACATCTTACGTGACCTGGGTCATCAGGTGAACCTACCCTGACCTCATAGAGTAAGGAATATCGATGACTTCTCATCTCCCTTGGAAAGGTTTCAATTCAATGTTAGCGGGATAACGAGTTTTCTACCCATCCACACACTGCCATGTGGAATGGCAAGACAGGCAAAAGTTGTGGGGGAGTGAGCGGGTGCGAACCGCTTAACCCAATCACAGTCGGGTAGGCTCTTTCATTCTCCAATCCTGGCCGGGAAGGCTCTGGACACCATCCCCCATGCTCTCTAATAGTCTACCTGTGCAGCGCATTTCTTGGTCGATGCCCTGACCTCTACTGACTTACAAGGTCATAAGGATGCATGCTCCTAGTTTTGCTAGTGCAAGAGCTGATAAGGTTAACGGTATTTTCAAAATTTAGGTCACTCGAACGGGGTGGATTTCCACGTAGACAAGTTTCCTTTTAATTTACAAAGACATCCACAGGTCACAGGATGACATGTGTCGATGTGTCAAGTGCTGCTTCACGTTTGCTAGATTTCATTGTATGCGTCCTCCAGGGTTCAACAACGGACCTTGGCCATAAGGAAGTACGCTTTTTTTTTATAGGCTGTGCCTGAAGTGGACCCTAACAACATTTGTATTGGCGTTTGTATGAGATTCACCGCTTTATTCTTCGACCTAGTCTTTTTAAAATGTTTGAGTGATTATGAGAATCTTACCATAATCTGGTTTCGGATGTGAAGAATTGATTCTCAAATATTGTCTAAAACGTGTAACAGCTGTATCTTCCTGCATAGCACTAGCACTAATACTTGTCTGAACAGAATGGGAAGTTCCTAGTTCAAAAAGTACGACTAAAATTGCTCCAGTTAGGAAAATGAAGAAAGTATTTGTCATTTTACAAACACTAAGGGTGTGATTCACACAGTTTGCTTTACGATTAATAACTTCTTTCAGTCGAACCTCGCTTTAAAACCCACTACTGTGGTAAAATGCACTTTCAAAGCCGGTCTTATACTGAGGGTTCGTATGTCAAGTATCGACAATATTATGTTCACTTCATACATCCATGAGTTATACTTATTTCAACAACTAGTACGAGTTAAACGGAGTCTTGCTCTGCACTATTGTTCCATCATTCAATATAACATGACAAAGCACCTCAGCTATCACCATTCAATTCTAATTTTATTCAGTGACGATATTTCATTACAGATCCTGGCTTTATTTTTTATTTACACAAATCAAATACTAGTAATTTTTGCAGTCAATGCCCTCAAACTTCACCCAACAAATAAGTATCTGGTTCAAAACTGAATAAATTATAACTTTTCCTGACGGTATTACCTAGAGGCTCAAAATAATGAACACCAAATGGCCCCGTAAGTCAACCGGAGCTTAAGGCTGGCTTATTCAGATATGTTAAAAATGGACCTTCGGGTTAATGGTCTCTCCTCCCTCCGTTTTCAACGGATTTTTAAGTATTATACCTTTTTGGAAAGACAGTTGCATGTACCCATAAGTTACACCTCTTGGTTTTCGAAATCTTGTTCTAAAATAATTTTTTTATGAATTTGAAAATACATGTTTTTTCGAATACTTTCTTTTCCATTTTCAGAATTGTTTTTTCAAAAATGAAAAGGTGTAACTTATGGGTGCATGTAACTGTCTTTCCAAAAAGGTATCATACTTTAAAACCCGTTCAAAACTGAGGGAGGAGAAACGATTTGAACGAAGGTCTTTTTTCAAAAAATTCTGAGAATAAGCAGGATCTAGTAGCTAGCAAGTGAACTCGGACGAGCTGCTTGACAAAATATAATTTATCGGTCCCATAACCAAAATTGACTTTTGTATGCGAGCCAGCGAACGCAACCAGACCCGAGCCGTTTAGGTTATGTCGTCACTAGCGCAGGCAATTACGGCTCCTCCCCCTATTTGTCCAAAAAAGCACAGCGGAAACTAGAATTGTTTTGCATAGCTTTTCAACAAAACAGCATTCGTTAATGCTGTTCAATCTGGATCTCACAAGGGAAGCTCACGGCATGAAGGTCGCACCTAGACCCGTCTTTCACTTTTTCACACCATTTGGGATCCCCTGACATGAAAACAGTTAAAAGTCTCGGGTACAGGTGAACTACTTCTTTTTTGGCCTATGTATCTTCGCAAATTGATTGAAAAACTGCTGAGGTCCCCCCTTTGAAAAAAATGAAATCGTGTGTAAAAAGTTAAAAATGCATGCTGTTTCCTGCGTTTTTTATTTCGCGTCAATGTCAAGTAATGCCCATTACATGCGTTACAGAAGATTTTGAAATGCAAAATATTTTTTTTCAAGATTTTGATTAGATATACCAACCAAGAAGCTCACGAGAACTCAAAATCTTGACGAAAAAAGTTATTTTGAATTTTTCAAAATTTTCTGTAATGCATGTAATGGGCATATCTTGACATTGACGCGAAATGAAAAACGCCGGGAGCAGCATGCATTTTTACACACGATTTCATCAACGGGATTTCATCAGGACTTTTTTATCAAATTTTCGCAGATAGGCCAAAACATAAGTACTTCATTTGTACACGCGGCTTTCAAGTCTTGTAAGCGCTGTTTTCAAGTCAGGGGATGCCAATCGGTGTGAAAAAGCGAATGACGGGTCTAGGTGCGACCTTCATGTCGTGAGCTTCCCTTGTCAGCGTGTATGGTTAGGTAAAAGAAAAATGCTGCCTCGTCCACAGCCACACTTGGAAATATGTAAGCAAACGGCTGTGTTATAAGACCTCTTACCACATCCCCTCCTCCCCACCCATACACCCATTTCACAGTCGCCGTCTATCGGGCGAGAATCGAAATGATCTCGGCGGGACCTGGCCTTAAGGCATGGTATACGGAACATGTTACGCCTGCTGTAAAATTCCTCGTCTGGCCTGACTGATTGTGGTTGCTTTAAAGAATTTTTTCGACGGTATTTCTTACCATTAGGTGTACCTGCCCTAGGCCAATTGGAAATCCAACTCACCTTATACGGTAATAGTAATAGATTTAACGAGAGAAAAATCATTTAGCGGTTTGTATATAAAATGATATGTTACGACGTAGGGTGGGGTGACATTGTTGACCTTGTGCACTTCCATTGTAAAGATTTTAAGTTAACTACAGTTCAGGCAGCCAAGGACGATCCTGTCTGACAATTCTGTCTGTCTGTCCGACAGTCCTTCCTCTCACTATACGCCGGTCTGTATAGAGACAGGGAAAAGGAGTTCCATTCTCTTTTCATTCCCAACCGATGGATCCACCCAAGATTCCTAGACGACCAACTTTATCACTAGGTTGGTCCATGCGATTGTTTACTCAAAAAAAACTTGTTTTATTTTTTTCGGGCACCGAAATAAGCTTGTTGATATGGAGAATTGAATCAACAACAAATTTTCCAATCTTTTGAAACATCGACATCCCGCACGAACCAACCTTATGAGGAAAGTTTGTTTGTTTACGAATCTTGGATCCACCTATGTACATGGTTCGTTCTCGAACAACGTGCAACAGGGTTACGAGAGAAAAAATTAAACCGCTTATTTAAATGGGCTATTTAACCACATTTGAATTACTAAAGTGTATTCACAAACCCCGATTGCAAAAGTTCAGTGTTGGTTAACTACTAATTGCCATGTATGCCTAATGTGATTATCAAAGTCCAAAATTTCTCAACCAAAAACGGTTCAGAACTATTAAACTAATAATTGCCACATATGCATAATTATGCGATTATCATAGTCAAAAATTTCTCAACCCAACACTTTAGGATTCCGAACTATTAAACTAATAAACCCTCGTAGGACGCAGTATCTATGTGTTGTTTCTCAACAAATAGGATACTCCGTACAACTAGGTAGCTAAATGGTGACCTGGGTCGGGGTCACCCTCTGACACCCACTTTCAATTGCATGTATGCACGTTTCAGACCATTCTGAGCAACTTTAGAAATTTGACCCCCTGGTGGCCTGGGTCAGAGGTCACCTGGTAGGTCATATTAACAGTAGATGATTCTTGTGACCTTTTGTACCTACCCTGTAAATTTCGTCGAAATCCGTCTACATTTTCTGCATGTGACCTCTGGTGACCTCAGAGGTCACCTGGCGAGGTCATATTAAACTTGTGACCTTTTGTATCTACCCCGTAAGTTTCGTTGAAATCCGTCAACATTTACTGTATGTGACCTCTGGTGACCTTGAGTTAGAGGTCACCTGACGAGGTCATATTAACACTTGCTGTGTCTTATGACCTTGTGTACCTACTCTGGAAATTTTGTTGAAATCCGTCAACGTTTACCGCATGAAAAGTGTGGACGGACAGACAGACAGACAGACATACAGACGGACAACACATTCACATAATGTCTTGTTTACGCAACACATAATAATTGCCACATAATATGCATAATTATGTGATTATTATAGTCCAAAATTTCTCAACCCAAAACTTTATTATTCAGAACTATCATTATTCATTACGTGTAATTATAAAAGTTCAAAATTTCTCAGGAAGCTTTAATTAGATTGACACTTAACATGGCACCCACCTCTGGAAAAAGGGTCAGTTGACAAGAAACTCCTACTCGGATTCTTTGTCCAACATAAGAATTGCCGACTAACCCTATAAGGACTCTAACGATGGAGTACGCCGAAATCTACAAACAGTATTTTGAGAATTTGAGAAAGTTTGGTTTTGCCCCATACGAGATAGATATTGGAACATTGGAAGTCAAACCAATTAAAAACGGCATTCATTATTGGCTTTTCAAATTGAATATACTTTACTCTCTCATTTACTTTGGGAAAGGAATCGTTGTTTTTGT
>JAQGCA010004068.1:0-10840 GCA_034698945.1 Protaphorura quadriocellata
CTACAAAGAGTGTTAGAAACTGTTTTTTTGGAATATTTCAAAATTCTGACATTTTTTATCGATTTTTACCAACATTTTCTTTTGATTTTTTTTGGTCTTGTTCGGTCTCCAGTAAAGACAATTTTTTTGGCTTCATGTTGCAAAAAAAATTTTGAAGATGGCTCCTTCCGTTCTTGAGAAACTTACGGTAGACTAAAATGTCCAGCCAAGAATTGAAAGTGAGTAAAAGTAAGTGCCACACACTGTATTTACGGCTAAACAGACTTCATATACGTTAGTCATGATACGCCCCAATTTCAAACAAGCAGAATTCAAAATAACTCAAAATAAATTCCGGTGAAGGAAATAAAATCATTGAAATCATTGAAAACTCAAAATGGAAAAAATTAATTATCTACCACGTTCGACTAATGCTGCGCTAACTGCATTACTTAAACAATTTAGGAATCTCAAGATTACGCCCACATCCACGTCCAGTACATAGTACATATTATCCCTCTGCACAAGGCATTGTATGAAAACGGAAGGAAAGGCCATGGTAGAACTCATGACAATGACAATGTCGTTTAACCTCCCCTAAATCGCACTTCAAACTGATAGCACAACAACGCAACGCAGCGAAGCACAATTGACTCTTTCGTTTCTACACGGAATTTCTCGACTTTTAAAAATTCAGAAAATGGCACTAATGATTATATAGTGCCTTAACAAATTATTCAAAAAGTTGGCCGCACATTGTGAAAAATTCAGTAAAATTTACACCCGAATCCTTCAATGATATTGTACTACTTGTACATTTAGATGTTAACAAATTTAGACGTTATCCAAGCGTCAAAACAGTTCTCACAAAAACCTAAGATCTAGTAAGTGCATTGGCTTGTAAATCTAGTCCTAGAAATACAAATAACCGATTTTTGGCATTTTGGTGTAGCTCATAATGCATTGTCGTCGAATGGGAGTAGTGATTTCGACCCAAACCGATAATAACCACATATTATGTTTAGTTTTCCATCGCCTTGCAAAATACGTTTTACCTACGCCCAATGACCCCAAATGCGGATGTCGATGTTGAATGTGGAGGTAAAACTTTAAACAAAGCCAATACCAACCCTTCCTGAAATAATTGATACCTCTTTGTCACGTAAACGTAAACCTGAGCTCACTTTACGTAAAAGCTTTGTAGAAAAGGAAGTTTAGTTCGCAATATTTTTATTCAACCGGTTTAGATTGGATTGGAATTGATGAGTTTAGTGCAGGAAACACTTAAGTACTCGTACTTGTGTGTGCTCAAAATTGAAAGTTCTTCGGATCGATTTACCCCTATGGTTCACAAATCATTTACTATTCTTGGAATTTTATGTCACGTCAGGTCGTCAAACAAAAGTTTTGACGCAGTAGACAATGTACACAGGAGGATACTAAAATTTAGTTCTCTGCGAGCTATCGTTAGTTTCTGCGAGGGTGGTAACGCAGTCTAAAATATTCCATGGCACAACCCATAGAAAAACTTTGTCATCACTAGTCCGGAAAGCTAACAGGAATTGGAATTAATCGGTGTCGGTTTTACAATGTAGTAGGTGATGACATATGGTTTGTTCTTATTCATTATCTAAGTCTAATAATTGCATCAATCATTAAGTAGTTCGAGTTCTACTCGAGGGTTTTGAAGTATGCGTTAGTAAAAAAGAAAACACTTCTGTTTGTACATCGCGCGAAATGAGGCTCATTCTTCGAGCTTAATGTAAGCGCAACCTGTAATATTAAAACGGTGAAAAAATGACGCACAAAGTGAAACAGTTTTATCCTTAGAGTAATCATCCCTTATAATTGTTCCATAGTTTTATCACTCATTTATCTATTCAACTCCTTAATGTTTATTTTAATTGTTCTCTGTATGTTTAATCGTAATAATCTGCATGTAGTTGTCACCAACCACAAATGTCAACCTTCTTCTAAGTAGTACCTTGGTGGTGATGAACTATTTAGTAGGAAACACACAGAATGAATGACGAACTATTCTTGTCACGCCTTTGGACATAAGCAGGAAGCTCCGTCCACTTTAAGACATAGTTTAATAACTTACAATTTATTTTTTGCGAAAAGGAGAATGTATAATGCATTCTTTATAAAACGAAATAACAATTATCTGATTAAAGTGACAATGCTCACTCGTCGTCTCCGACAGTCCTTACCTTCGAATTTGGTAATGTAAGAGACAATGTTTGATTCCTGTAATTAAAGGTGTCATTGTATATAATGGTAACTCCTTTTGACAGGAATATAATTTTCATACAAATCAAAATTAATTACAAAAGCAGGATGGGAAAACTTGAATTTCTAAGGGCACAATAATGAAAATTACATCTTCAGGCCGAGAAACCAAAAGGAATTCAGAAAATAATTAAGTAATCAAACAATCAACTCGAAAACGTATAGAATTTGACCCTTTTTCACTTCCCCACCGCACCGAACTGACCAAACGGTATCAATTACTTAACTTAATAATCTTAATTTAATTATTTTAATTCTATTTTAATTTATTATTATTTATTTAATTAGATATTAATCTTAATTGACTTAAGAAAAACTGCATACATCAAGAAATGTCTCCTGTCTTCTGACTACGCATCCTAAACCAGACACTAAAACGAATGACATTGATTCTAGAATTATGAACACAAACACGATTTGTTTTTAGTTATGAATCAAACCTATCATCAAATTAACAATTTTACTTCTACAAGAGAAACGTTTCCCACAATGACACCATACCCAGTCTGATAAAATGATTTGTGTGTGCTAACAAAATAAACGAGTTCAAAAACCTACGTCGCTAATTTTTTAGCTCGTCAGTTGTATTCTAGTAATAGCGTTTCCTCAAGTGTCGCTTCATCAAAGATTCTACTTGTCCTTTCAGGAAAATCGACAGAATATTAGCTAATAAAGTGAAACCACGATTTCGTGTGTATTTTTCAAACTAGCGGTAACAAAATGTGTAATCCATCAAACTGTTTGTACGCTCATCATTTCAAATCTAGGTGCAGATATTTGCAAACTTTAGATAGATGATTGTAGCCTTGTAGCGAATTGGTTACTTTCAGATAAGGTCCAAGTAACTGAAGTTTCATAAAATACGAATTTATGTAAAGACTAGTTTCTCGACACAGTTTAACAAAGTAAAGCCAATCTGTTAAGAGTAACTCTTTGTCAAATCGGCAGGTCAGAAAAAATAGGTAGGCTGGGGGTCAACCGATTAAATTGAGATTTGTCACATTTGATTGTATGGTGGTAGGTAAGTCAAAAACATTTTTTTAATTTTTTTCTCCCCACCCCCTTTTGAGGTGGGAGGCACAAAAGTGGCATTTTTTGACCTCCTTTACATGTCTTTTGTGGCCATCTTTATGAACAGATCGACTCCAAATTTTTTTGTGAGCTCTTGGGCACATTTGCCTGGGGTAATTTTTCAGATTTTTGCGAAAAAATATTCGGGTCACCGCCAGGGGTAATAATAGGTCATCATTATTAGAAACCTTCTATACAGACCCTGGCCTCAACCAGGTTTAACAAGTTCTACTGAATACTGCTGACTCGTGAAAGCCAACAGTAAGTCGACTCAAATTTAAATTGTCAACATATAAGATTATTTAATGTCAGTATTTGATGGTCTTGGAGTCTTGGTCGCAGTTTCTACGAAGTTTAAAAAAAATGTAGAAAAAACTTGTACATCCCGCAAAACTACAATTTCTAGTAAGTCGATAAGTATTTCTAATTCATAGTTCCTCACAGCTCAATGTGGAGTTAGTATTTAACTATGCAATTAAAAATCAACAAGTTAGAAGAGACGACGTAATTCCATAGATGATAAGACAAATGAATCAGTACTTTAAAAACTTTCTACGGGTTTGACTGTTTCATTAAAATAAGCAATTCAGTGTCAACGTAAATTCGTTGAATAATTTGGTAGGTACTTTTAACTTTTCAGAGTTCAAATCTGTTAGTCCCAATTAATCCAGTGCAAACCATCTCTATCGTGAATACATTTGAATATGAAATCATTTGACAGTGCATGAATATAAAAACATTACTCGTTCACATACGAAGCACAGTAATGTTAGTTAGTAGGTTCATTACTCTACGCTAAAATTTTCCATGTCTGTTACGGACAGGAAGATTGCACAGGAGGTTCGTTTCTTGTCTGATCTTTTCGTCCTTGCAATTCAATATTTTTGCGGACACACATTATGTGCCATGAATGATGCCATACCGGACTCAAACCCAAACAAAGAAAGGACCTAACAGCATGGATGGGCTGAAAGTATTACTGCGAATTGAACGTGACCTGGAGGTTGAATGACAGTATGAGTATGACCATGAGTCACCTTGCATTCATCAGTATCATACATATGCATTAACATTGTACATAGCGAGGTCAATATTCCACGCAAAGTAGGTATATAAATAAAATTGCAGTAGTCACGCTAATGGTCAACAATGGTATCATCGATTCTGAAATGGATTTTTAATTCTAACTAACCATGACTAGGACTGACTGGATTGCGTTGTTAGCGTTGCTTAACTCGGGTTTGGAATTCCAAACCCCATGACCCGTCTGTAAATCGTGAAAATTGTGGAGGAGTTCAAAGGATTTTCTCCTGATTTGGAATTTTGGAAATCTCTCTTACCTCCATCAATGCAAGGGAGAATGATGAGGAGGAATCGAAGAATTCCTTGGCTCTTCCACATGATGTCGTCTCGCCTTTTTCGAGATCATTCAATCCAAGTCTTCCTTTGAAATTGGACTTTTCAAAAGCTTTAATCAAAACTGATCTCTCTCCTTTTTGCCTTTTCAAAGAAACTTCAACCTTTTTTTGATCATTAGTACTGAACTTTTTCGCATTTCACACTCAAGTAAACTTTTATTCCTTTTTTGTCATCGGAAAAAGATCACTTTATAAACACTACACACAAACACACTATAATGGAGAATTTAATTGTTGCAACTGAGAATTTCTAGTCCGCATTTCCATGAAAAAACGTATTGAACGCCAGGAAGCAATTTCCAATCACGAGTTGTTTAATTTAAATTGTAAATCTGAAATTTTCTAAATCTCAAAATTTCTCGGATTCCTTTTGAATAGACGGTGTGGTCCCGAATCCCGGAAGTATTTCTACCTAATGGTAAGGGAACTATCCCCTAGGGCATAGGGGTCTTCGGATTGATGATTACCGATTTAAAATATTATCTAAATCAATATCCATATTTTGTGACGTTGTTGTTGAGAGTATCAGTATATTTATCAGTTTAGTTAATTACTCCTAGGTCGTGGCTGCTTGTGTTGTGACTCGTATCGTAACTTGAATAGTATTATGTAAATCCTGCACTTATAGATTAACAATTAATTATTTAATTTCATAATATTTATTTATGTAATTAAGTCATGAGCAAAAACCTCTGAAGTTGGTCGTGAGGCAATTCCACTCTCACTGACCAGTGACTGGCCTGGCTCCAGCACAGAACGACTACTTATATTGATTTTCAGTGAGCAGTGATTAGTGATGACAAAAATCTCTGTAACTGTAAATGATTTTCTTTTATTGCTGCACCCACTTTACTTACACTTTAATGTCCAAATGTCCCCTGGTCACGGTCTTCCACTTCATTTTGTGATGAATAATTGTCTACTAATTCTACGAAAAAAAAACTGCTAAATTCTAGTTGTGATTTGGTTTATTTTGTGTTTTATCTGGCTGGGTGGTGTTTTGTTTTGGAGCCTGAGCCAAGCCAGAACTGCCAGAAGACACACGATGGACTGACTGACTGGGATTGGGCTGCAGTGTGGGGCAGGCAGAGCTGGCAGAGCAGAGCACAGCTGAACTTTGTTGTAGTCATTTCCCTTTGTTATTTTTCTAACCGTTTTTTACACACGCACGGGCATGGACGAAACGAACGAACTATGCTATGGATCGCACTAAACAGACCCGTAATCTCATCCACCCTCAAGGGCCACCATTCATGGCCATCCGGCCCAAATCCCACCAAGATAAATTAGCCTTAATTATTTTGTCATAAAGATCAATTTAGTTTTAGCTACAACGAATGTGGTTAAAGCCAAGTGGGTTAGATTTGGCCGATTTATTTCTTACCTGAAGTTCTCGGAAAATAAATACATCTAAAAGAAATTGATTGGTTACCAATTACCATTTCGAGGGTAAATTATTTAATGCGAAGGTGAGTGGAGTTAGTGCGATTTTAGTGAGTAGTAATAAAATCAATTTACTTTATTCTGAAATTCCAGACTAAGTAAAAGCAATTATCTACCTTAACTAATTAAGTAGCTTGGTTGTACATGATGCTGAGGACAACCAGAATAAGTTTTAAGTCAAACTATAATAATGAAAAAATGAATTTCGACCTCCTGTTATTTGACCAAAAGAAATCAGACTTGGGTCAATTACTTTAGTAATTTTAATGAATTTCAATTGATTTATTCAATAGTCCGTGATCGTCATCAACGTATATAAACATGCTATAGGTACTGAGCAAATGAAAAGTACTTTCAACATGAGCGTAATTAATTACGTAATTAATGACATTCAGAAATCCAGCCTGCAATTTGTTTTGTAATTAAATAGGACTTGAAAATTGTGTGTACTTGTTACTTGGAATGAATCGAATTTTATTTTTATCAATTACTTTTACAATTGAGTAGAATTTTAGATATGTATACACAAAGATGTAAAGAAATCTGACTGTAATTTGTAATAAAATGAATTAAATTTTATTAAACAATTTGAATTATATGTATTGCAATTGTGTTATCAGTTGGAATTACGTAATTGTAATTGTATTTGAATTACTCTCTAATTTTTGTTGTAATTGTAATTGTAATATTAAAACAATTCTCAGTAAGTTCTCTCATTGGCATTGTAATTTTAATTAATTATATTTGGAAATTATGGTATAACTTGTAATTGTAATTACCAATTACATTTATTCTGAAAGTAATTGACTCAAGTCTGTTAGACCCCCGTGGGTCCGAGTGGTAACCAAAATACTTTGACCTTCTATTAATTGTGGTTATTCAGAAGTAATTCATAGAGAGAAGTGTGATATTTATAATCCGTGTATACCTTACTTGTTAGATAAGTTTAACGTTAAGTCTATTGAAGTTATCGGTTTGTTTATTGGTGCTAGAGGAACCATTTCGTTGTTTTTTGAGAACTTTCGGAAGAGGTTTAAGCTTCCAAAATCTTTGAGAGAGGATATTGTGCTGATAGCCCTTAAGGGTTCCTCGCAAATCCTAAATAACCATCTTTATAATAATACTTACTAAGTCTAGTATTATCGAGAGAAATACACAAAAACATCAGTTTTTCGCTAGTCCTATTTGGGTAATATTGTACTAACAACATAAATCCAAACTAAATATTATAATGTGTATTCCGTGTCCTGTGGGCAATCTTTGTATGGAAGTCGGTGATTGAATAAATTCGTTTATTTTGATATTCAAAAAAAAATGTATCGAGGTGCCCGAAGTAAAAGGGTAATAATACGGAATTCGCACACAACTAAGGTTGCCCAAATAGTATTCAATACTATATCCGGTATTTTGCCGAAGTTTAAAAAGCCGAATACCGAGTATCCTGTATTTCGATATGTATGTAAATTTCTTGAATACCAATACGGAATATTCTGTATTTACATGAAATATTGGACCGGATATTCCGGAAAACAATAAAATCTAGAAGCAGAATCAACCAAGAATCAAGCCAAATGCAACCGGTGACCTGTCACCGTGCCCGTTTAGCATTTTTCAAACTTTAATCCTAAGACTGTCCTGCGTATGTATAGCGGAAGCGATTTTCACGAACTACATGCAATTTACTACAAGCAATCGCCCTGTTCAATTATTTTTAGAGGTCCGGGACTGTGAGAAGGCATTCCCCGTTTCAAATTTAACATTGGATTCGCACTCGTTACGTCAAAATAGTTCCGAGTCTTGGGTTAGCATGCGCTTCCCTAACTTTATCTTCAAAATCAGGTGTCTGGGTCTTCAAATTCTTCAGTTGGAGTCAAATCCGGTGTCGTCGCTTCGACCTCAGTCTCAGAAGGACCAAAATTCATCTGGCGGTCACCGACAGAAATCTCAATCCATAGAAACTCAACGCAAGCATTGAAAGTTTGAGGAGCAGATCAAGGGGGAAATTTTGAATCCTCCGCATGCTCCCGATTTGACCGACTGGCTGGTTGGTTTGGATCTGCTCCTGGAATTGTCCTTGTTTTTGTGTAACTGACAACTGATCAGTGAATTTAAGAATCGGGTCAGGGAAAGCAAGTGGTCATCATAATGGCGCAGTATAATTTCAAGAAAATAGCTGTTGTTCCGACGTCTTCGGTAAGTTCCTAATTTAAGGCATGGTAATGGTGATGGTAGATGAACAAATTAAATTATTAAGTTCAAATTAATTGTACCAATTAATTTTCGAACCCGAACACGGCAGTATTCGGCGAAAATAGAATGCCGAATATTTGGTGGAGTCGTATGACCGAATACCGTTGGTCTGTTCCGTAATGTAATCCTCAAGAGTCTGTAATGTACTGTAATCCTTCGGAGGTAAAGTCTGGGAGAAATTACAAATAATGAGAGAGAAATGACATGATATCCAGCTCCATCATGTAGCGCGGAAAATCTGAGTGTAGAGTGTGAGCGGACATACGAGATGAGACATAAAATGATATTAATTTTTCAGCTTTTATTTTGAATTACGATTAATTCCATTTGTGTGTACTTATCCTACAGGATTTCATCGATATTATTTTATCTAAAACTCAACGGAAGACGCCCACGGTTGTTCATAAACACTACAAAATCATCCGTATCCGTCAGTTCTACATGAGAAAAATAAAATTTACACAACAGAACTTTCATGATCGACTTTCACAGATCATTCAAGAATTTCCGAAACTCGAGGTAAGAATTTTACATATTTTGTAATAAAATAATATGTTAAGGCACGACAGAAATATTTGACTTTATATCAAAACTAAAAATTATTATAATGCGAATTGCTAGAATATATGGTTAACCTCATGTATGATTTTTTCTTTAGTTAATATTAATTTTATTGAAATTGAAATATTTGTTTACTTCCAGGATGTCCATCCGTTCTACGCAGATTTGATGAACGTTCTCTACGATAAAGATCATTACAAATTGGCATTGGGGCAAATTAACACGTGCCGACATTTGATTGGAAAGTATGTAAAAGTAACTTACTTTGATATTCATGTGCCTGTTTTTTTCAATTTTGCCATTTACTTATGCAGCATATCGAAGGATTATAATCGACTTCTCAAGTATGGGGATTCTCTCTACCGATGTAAACAATTGAAAAAGGCTGCATTAGGACGGATGGCTACACTGATGAAAAGACAAGCTTCCAGTTTGAAATATCTGGAACAAGTCCGACAGCATCTTGGTCGTTTACCATCCATTGATCCGAACACTAGAACCATACTGGTGTGTGGTTTTCCAAATGTGGGAAAATCCTCATTTGTGAACAAGGTATGGAGTATGGAGACTGGAGAGGAGACTACTTAATGAAAGAAATTGTTTTATCTTTGACACATCTTAAATATTGTATATTCGTGAATTAGATAACCCGAGCTGATGTAGAAGTTCAACCTTATGCCTTTACTACAAAGTCTCTTTATGTTGGGCACACTGATTACAAATATTTGAGGTAAATAATAATTTCCTATCCAATGTCCAATAAATTTCAACTTAAAACTTTCAAATATTCTATGCTATTGATTTATGAGTATTTTTAAATATTTGCTTGTGTGGTGGTTTTAGTAGTAATACTGAATCACGCGAATGCTTAATTCATTTGGGTTAACTTAATATTGAGAATTATCTTTTAGATGGCAAGTTGTGGATACACCTGGAATCTTGGATCACCCACTTGAAGATCGAAATACTATTGAAATGCAGGCCATAACGGCGCTGGCTCACTTGAGAGCCGCGGTTTTATTCATCAGTGATCCATCAGAGCAATGTGGTCACAACATTGAGGAACAAGTTCATCTGTTCAACAACATACGTCCTCTCTTTGCGAATAAACCTCTGCTGTTTGTTCTAAATAAAACAGACATTATAAGACTCGAAGAATTGCCTCCAGAGAAGCAGGCTCACTATGAACCTATTATTGCGGACCCGAACATTTGTTTCCTTGAAATGAGCACTGTCAATGAAAATGGCATTATGGCGGCCAAGCAGGAGGTATGATATTAAATTCATCTTTTAATATTTCAATTCATTAGTTTTCAGAAATTTAGGTGTAGTTTATGAAAACATATTTTGGTTGATTATTTATCCACTCTCGGAAAACAGTTTGGGTCGGATTTTCACATTAACCTTCAAACTTTTGACTCATTTAATATATTTTAGTTGTACTTTTCTTTACTGGTTAGAGCGGCAACAATAGGATATTCTTTTGACCCAAGTTTTATACATAACTATTTTTAAATTTCGGGGTTCGGGTAACGGTAAGGTGAGGATGTTGATAATGCTGATGTGATGTCGCTAATATTTTTAGGCATGTGAGAGACTATTGTCTCACAGAATCGAAGCTAAGATGAGGACAAAGAAAGTGAGCGATTTTCTGAATCGTTTGCATATTGCCCAGCCGCAACCAAGAGACGATAAGGCGCGTTTGCCATTTATTCCAGGTTTGCATTTTAAGTCTAAAGTATTAATGTGGTTTTGTATACATACTGTTGGGTTCGTCCTAACTGTAGTATCATGGCGACCATGACTGGACTTTTGGCCGTAGCTCT